>JAPMOB010200103.1:0-33360 GCA_029875015.1 Lepomis gibbosus
GCAGTGTCTTGGTATCTTGTTGTGTGTGGTTGTACATGGGTGAATGAGAAGCAAATTGTCATGTTGTTTAGATAACAGTGCTTTATATACGCAGTTTATTAATGTTTAAAACAAACAAAACTTTCCAATACTTTCCTTGTTTGATATTTTGTCATGGTTGGTCAAGCCTGTTAGAACCCAGATACACTAATACATTGCCAAGAAATTATTTTCTCTTGGAGAACTACTCTACAAAACCAATTATGGACTGAAAGTTTCTTGTATAAATTCTTACACATCTGAGAACAACCTGATTAAATAAAGCAGTGGTTCCCAATGTTTTTGGCTTGTGACCCCCATGAATTTTCCTTATCAAGTTGTTTAATTTTAGATGGATTTCTAGAGACCTGTAAAGGTATCAAGTATTTGACAAGAAAAAGCCAAAATTGGTGAATAGTCTGGAAAAATACACATTTTGTGTAAGAGAAATATACCCTTGTGGCCCAAATATAAGATGACCCTAGTTATATATGTTTATAAGTTTTTGGAAAAAGACTAGGCCTGTTGGGAAAGTTTCCCTGAGATGCTCTTAGTCTATGAAAAAGGTAGTCCTCATTCCTTTTCTCTTGTTAAAGTAAAAGGAATATCTAATGTAGGGCTGCCACCGCCAAGCAAAAGTATTTCTTAAGAGATGAATCGATGAAATAATCTGTAGAAGCTTGGGTACTAAAATCATCTTTAGGTGCCGAATCTAATGTGATAATGTACTTGTTCAAATGTAATTTCTGGAAAAACAATAGTTTTCTTATTTCCTTGGGCCAATGCAGTACGTTTTTCTTTCACATCTTTCATCTGCTCAGGAACCACCTTTTATTTTGACACTGGGCATGTAAACGTACTGATTGTGTATTGGTAAGTCCAGTTTTTTGGAAGGGTCAATGTAGATGGATTGGGTTCACCACAGTTACCAAATTACTGGTTTGTTAAGTAGAAGTGTTGTTTACACTAATACAATATAATGAAGATTTAATAAGTTGCTTTGCAGTGATTAATGTTGTTGTGTTACCCACCTCTTTAATATCAACCTGTTTTTCCTGACTCAGGCTGCACTGTTCTAACCACACATTAACACAGCAGGTGTTTCACCTAACACACTGTGAAGAAGTGGTTCTCTCATTGTAAAGTCTGGACTGCAGTATTATGTAGACGTAGGGCTTTAGACTCAGGTTGGTGAACTAACAGCTGCTGCTCTTTCTTCCTTCCCCTAATGCTGCCCCCCAGCCCTTCTGCCATGTTTGATTATGACTTTGAGTAAGTCTGAATTTTATTTCCTGCTCCTGTGGTGTGAACATCCTGCCTGCTGTAAACCCCATCCTCAACTTTTCCAACGTTTTCCCTGCCCTCTGCCTGCTTCTGTTGGCCTAGAGTTTGAGCTTATGCCTTGTAGTTATTCAGTCATACTGCATGTACAACACTTCATTCTTTATTTTTGAATGCATATACGCATCTAGCACTCTGAACTCCCATTAGATATTCTTGCTTGTTACTGGGGTATTTTCATATCTTTCTGAACTCAGACTCATTTCATATGTGCTTCCCCATTTCTAGCCATTGTATAACACATCGCTGGTGTTGTCAGGGGCTGGTTTGGCTACGAACAAGAACAAAACACAGTCATTTAGCGCTCTTGTTTTTAGGCTTCTTCATAATCTGTTGGTATCTAATACAACCGTACTTTGTTTTTGTTGCAGATTTGACATGAAGGTTAACAAGAAGCCGAGAGCTGTAAGTTATTTTGCTTTATTTTAGAAGCTGGGAACAGCCAATATTTGACATGTTTGCTTAAAAATGACTCAAACGATTATTTGGTTGTCAAAATAGTTACTGACAAATTTTCTTAATCAACTTTTCATTGCAGTCCTGACTGTGTCTGTCTTTACTTCAATAAATGTTCTCATTCCATGTCCTGCAGGATTATTCAACTTAACAAGGATGACTGGAACACCGGGACACACATGAAGACATACATGCGTGTAAAGAAACACAAGATTTCTGGACTTTTATGCCTTTTGATTTTCGGTTGTCATATTTCAGCCTGTACTGTGTGTATTGCTTGAAACATTCCCCTGCCACCTACCTTTGGTCATGGTTAAGATTTTTGACCTACCAATTAAGTAGATATATGGTGTTGCATGTTACTTGAGCCCTGCTGAGGCCAACCTCCAGTAACACACCATCTTGTATAGTGTTAAAAAAAGATTGTATTTATTATGTAGTTAATTTCCATGTTTCCCATTGTCAGAAAGTTATGTTTTTTGTTAAATGTCACATGGTGGTGTAACACTTGAAAACCCCGGATTCTTTTATTACATGGATTGTTTTTCAAAAAAATAAAATACCAGTAAAGTGAATATATTTTGGTTGTTTATTAAAATGTCTATAGTTGTTAGTGAAGGCAGTGCTTTGCATCAATCATCACAGCAGTTAAGGGATTGTTAGATGTTGTGAAATGGCTGATAAGACATCACTGGCTGTAATAATCGCCCTAAAGCTTTGTAGTTTATTGTGTCGATCACTGGCAGATGGATACAAGTGGAACATATTATAGTTATATTATGGGAGAACAGTTTCTTGTTATAAGAGGCCATGTTTTATCAGTGTTTACCTAACTAATATAGAGAATAGCCAGTGCATTCCCTTCTGACAGTTGTTTGTTTTATGATATTAGTTACTTAGGGTAAACAGGGTCCCAGAGCACAAGCTGATGACAGCACCACGCTATTTACACAATGTCGCCTGGTTTTTGTCAAGACTGTGCTGTTTTAACAAATGATGATGAACAGATGATTTAAACACTCAGAGTTCCTACTCTTTATATTATTTGGTTAACTATTGGGTGAAAGGTAAAGCTTATACATTTTTAATCTACATGTAGTTGGCATGCAGTATACCAATTTTTCACTAGGCTGCGCCAGAACACATGGTTCGCTGTGCTGTAAATAATAACATACATATACCAACATAGAAGGTTTGATACTTCTCATGTTTATGATCATCCACCATTCAGGTTGGACTTCAATACCTGGAGATTGTTTGTGCAAATACACAATAATTAGTTTAATTATTTAATGTATTTGGACAAAACAAACGAACCATTAATAGTAACAAAAATTGGAATATAAGCAGAAGTGTGTTAGTTTATCAGTGACTATAGAGAATACAGTAATGATAATATAACTTCGTTTATAGCACACTTAATACAAAAAGATGCAATACAGTGTTTTTCACACACTATAGAAAAGCCATAAAAGACACGTTTAAGTTGTGAAACAAGACAAAATATCTTAGCATTTCTTTTGACATTTTGGGGAAGTTTGCTTTTGTGCTGCTAGTAAACAAAATTATTAGCTTACGTTAGCATTAAGACTGGAAAGAGCTAGACTAGTTATCCAAGGAAGGTTCAAATCAACAGCATCTGGACTTGGTTGAAGATCCTCAGAAACATTTTGTCTCTTATCCAAAAGACTTCTTCAGTTCTGACTGACAGGTAGAGAAACTCAGCTATTTAACCCCTATGTGGTCATTATTAATGTGATCAATACCATTGGTTCGTTAGTGCCCCTGGGTGTTGTAACTAGTCGTTATGGTCGTTGGAGACACCCGAGGCCAAGTCTGAACAACCATCACTGAGTTTTCCGATGAGTCAGTCAGAGCTGAAGAAGTCTCTTGGATGAGAGATGAAACTTCGAGTATCTTCAACCAAGTCCACTTGCCCTTGATTTGAACCTTGGATAACTATGACGTGGATCACTGAGAACCTTCACAGACACCTAGACTAGTGATCTCTAAAGGTCAAGACACAGAACAGCACATCACTCCCCCATAAAACCACAACTTGTTTTTACATATCTGTTAGTGTAGATGACACGACTGAGTTTTAGAGGTGCTGTTTGGTGAAGTTTTGACCTTTCGACAAGGTTAGTTGTTTCCCCCTGCTTCCAGTCTAGCATTGTGTGCTAAACCAAGGTAACAACTTGCTGGCTGTTTCCTATTTAACTAACATATTTGAGAGTGGTATCAATCTTAGCATCTTACTCTCAGCAAGAAAGCAAATGGCTGTTGTAGTGAGCCCTTGCTTTATCCTTCACTATTTGGATCTTTGGATTAAAAACACACATTTTAAAGCTCCCCATAGAGAAACTCAAAACCTGAAGTATTTGAACTTTGCAGTGACTCGCACATTAGTCACAAGTGGCCTAAAACATCACCACATGGGGGATGGAGACAGGTGTTCTGAGGAACCAGAGCTGCTGACAAACACATATGATGGAGAGACTGACTGGAAAGAGTTCATCCTTGGAATGTACTCCTTGGTTTCATGCTGCTCCACCACCGCTCTGTCCCTGGGTCATATTTCATCTGGTAGGAATGACACAATGTTTTTTTACTGCTGTATTTCTCTAGAAGGCAGCATTGTGCCTGCCCAGTTGCGTTGGTGCACAACTTTGGTCCAAACTTAAATATCGCAAAACATCTACTAGATGTCCTGAAGTGAAATTTTGCACAGACATTCATGTTTCCTTTAAATCCTAATGTTGATCTCATTCACTGTATACAGGGTCTATTGGATGATTTGATGTGAATACGGTTCCCAGAAAATGAATCCTGCTGACTTTGGAGATCCCCTGGCCTTTCAGTGAGCATGGCCTGATATACATTTGATTATTGAAATACAGATGTATCCACAAAAATACTTTGGCCAATACTTTGGTCCAAGACAATGTCACTTATTTACTTGACCATGTGATTAAAATTTAATTTTTTCTTTGACATTGGTTTATGACCAAATAACTGAAAACTAATGGCTAATGACCCTAACCCTAACCCATCAGCCTCAGCTGTACCTTATGTTTATTGCTAATCAGCTAATGTTACCATGATGGTATAAACGGTATACCTGCTTAATCCAAGTAGGTCTATCTGCGCCTCCACATTACTACAGGACATGCCTAATACATAAAAAGTTTCAGTTTGGTTAGGTTTAGGCCCAAAAACGTCTTTGTTAGGTCTGTGTACAGCAAAACATCACGGGTTTGGGTTAAAATAAATACGTTAAGCCAAGAAGTTATCTCAGGGGCTTTGTCGTGTAGTAGCTTAAAGTACAGCCTCATCAGTGCCACTAACATGGCTGTAGACTCTTAGTCTTGTTCAGTGCTAGTGGCGTGGTTCTTGGTGGCAATATTGGTTGGTCCACCACTTTGGTATGAAATATATAACTATTGGATGTATTGCTCTGAAACTTTGGTGATCCTCTGACTTTTCCTGTAGTGTCACCATGAAGTTTAAATTATCCCATCATTTTTAGTAAAACACCTCAACAACTATTGGCTGCGTTGATGAAATTTGGTTCAGACATTTATGTTCCCCTCAGGTTAAATTGTAAAAGCTTTGGTGATCCCTTAACTTTTTCATCTAGCGTTATCATTGGGCCAAACTTTTAACTTCCAATACTTTTTAACGTCCAATACTTTGGTTTGTGACTAAATGCCCGCAAGGCTAGTGGCATTAGCATCAGCTGTAGTATGTGTTTATTGCAAATTAGCAAATGTTAGCATGCCAACATGCTAAACTAAGATGTTAACCATGGTACTCATTAAACCTTCTAAACATCAACATATTAGCATTGTCATTATGAGCATTTTAGGATGCTGACATTAGCATTTAGCTCAGCATGGCTGTAGATTATACTGGATATCCTTTTGAAGGGTGTTGTGAGTGCTTTAAATTTCACTGCAGCCTTCCGTTTTCACCTGGGTTGGTGAGTCATAACTAATGAAGGTGCATGAAGCATTAACACAGGTTTGGAGACATACTGCACATTTTTCTCCCAGTGGTATTATTCCCTCGTCTCCGCCCATGTCTACTTCAGCCATCCGACACATTGATACTGTAAAGGCTGCGGCTGAGACCAGGTTACATGTCAGCCAGTGACTCAGTCACAAGTCACATTCAAACTGCTCACCTGCTACGTAATGCAGTCTGGCTGGAAACTCACAACAGAATACATTCCACACGTTTAACTTTGGGGTGTGTGAGTAATGAAGCATGGATGTACAACAGCAAATCTTTGTTTAATTTCCTGTAACTTCGGGAAATAGTCTGGAAAGAACTGACCAAGGCAAAACTTTAATTGAGCTGATGAGAGCCAAACAGGATTCCTTAAGTAAAACTTAAATGACTCAACTGTATGGCATTTAGGATTTTCTCTTACTTTTGAGTCCAAATTTGCAATTTACAACAGATTAGGAAAGTGCAAATTGCTGCCAAATGCTCTTGAGTTTGACTCTTAACATGTAAATGTTTCATTTAAGATGTTCAATGTGCAAAAGTGGATCACCACAGCTCCCCTGGGAATGATGATCTTGTGGTGTTGTTGTAAACCAGCATGTGTGTTCAGTCAAGTGTCAGTCCCACTGTGAAAAAAAAGCAGTTGCTTTGAATAATGGTTCCCTCAGCAGAAAGTGAAGTATTGCAAACAACTTCATTTCAACCCTGTTGACCTTTTCTGGAAATGGAGCTTTTCTGATGTACTGTGTTGTTTGTCATTTCGTGGGGTAGTGTTACAGCTCCCTGATGAAGGCCAGTCACACTGTGATAAAACATTGGGGTTGTGTTTATATACAGTTGAGATATAGATTCTTAAAAAGTGACTTGGGTGTTTTAGGAGCTCAAACAAAAGTGTACCTTCAAACAAATGACTTTGCACACCTAAACTCAACCGAATTACCTTTTCCTTTCAATTACTAAACAAAAGGGTAACATTGTCCACTTTCCTTTAGTGTATGGTTTCTGATCTGATGTTGCATTGACAGGCTATTTACTATGTAGCTTAATCTTGTTTGTTGCACCCGTAGATTCTATAGCTCATTTTATGTATTGTCTGTTTGGTTTAATTATCTGAGTCTTGTCCTCTTTTCCAGTTCTAGTACGCTAAGGTTTTGCTACTCTATACATGTTAATGCATTTAATTTTTTAGCCAAAAGGTGTTCATATAGCATTATATACCCCGCCCCTTTACAAATGTAATGCTGTAATGTTTACTCAGAATACTTTTTAACTTATCTCGAGTAAAATTTCTTAAACGTAACAGTAGGCTACTTTTATTTTAGGACAATTTTCTAGTACTCTTTCCGTCCCTGTATATACCATAATAGATTTCACTTCGCCTACTGCCAGAGGTTTTGCCAAAAAGGCATTACTAGAGTTTTCCCATTTGTCACAAATTTGTACAAGTCTATCTCTTCTGAGCTGTCCAAGGACTTCTCGTCCATGTTGGCCTGGGTTTTGGGGTAAACCCCATCTGTTGAGGGAGATCACATGATACACTCGAAAGCTTCAAAACAGCCACTGAATAGACGTTTTGGTGAGAATGTTTTGCCAATTCATAAATAGTTTTTGAATAAAATAACCAGACAGAAATTACTTATTCAGTGAATTAAACAAATAAATAAAAAATACATATTGTCATAAAGCAGCACAGCTAAAGTTTCCTGTCAAAAACTGAATTTTCAGTCTCAAATTTATGTTTTTCAAGAAATATTGCAACATCACATATAGTTTGATATTGTGTTATGAAATTACATATATCATGGTAGAGAATTTTATCCATATCTCCATCCCTACTCATATCTCCGTCCCTACTCTTGAGATTTCTGGCACCAGAAATCCGTCCTAAAACAATGGAGGTTTATTGAATTTGTAAAGCTTACACCTTTGAAAAAACTCAACAGGAGAAAACAAGTAGAGTATAAATAATAAACTACAGACTTACCTATCAACAGTTTTTTCATTGGAACTTCTACCAATGAAATAGGGTAAGTAAACTGTTGACAGTGAGGTCAGTGGATTAAACCAAGTGTCAGGAACACTGTCTCTGAAAGAGATGTTGCTGTTTAACTTCTTAAACTTAACTTATTGATGCTGTTATCGCCAAAAATAAAAGTAACTTTCATTATATTGGCATAGAGGCAGAAAAAGAGGTAAAACCACAAGAGATAAGTGAGAAATGTGTTTTGGTAATTTAAGTGAAATTTCCCACTTAGATTGTTGTCATCATTCAAAAGTGAATCCCACAGAGAATGCATCGAGGTGGTAAATGCTCAGATGTAACTTCTTGTTGTTACTAAACACAGTCCATAGTGGGCAAGAAATATGCAGTAAAAATACTGTGGAAGCTTTAGGGTCTCGTGCAAGAAAGGCGTAGCCCCCTTCCTTCTTCTGCGGTTTGTCAGTCAGAGTAATGTCATCTAATTACTTTAACAGCCTCCACCAGCAGGATCCAACTGAGTTTGAGTCCTCTGCCCCTCAGAGGCTGAGCGGGATGACGTGAAATCTTAAATATTCACTGAGGAGCTTCGACCCCATCCTTCCTCCTCCTCTTCCTCCTGGGACCAAACAAGACTTCTTCTCCTTCATCCCTGCAAACAAGGTCAAAAATATTTCAGGAAGAGTCATGGGAAAAGCCCGAACAAATAACAGCGCCATATGGCTCTTTTATTTTTCATCTGGAGTTGATTCTGTGATAAGATTTTAACAAGGAATAAAGAACAGGCTTGTTGCAGCAAGTCAACACTTTAAACACTTGGCCATGAATGATGAACGAAAGCAGGAAGTAACAGGAATGTATTTCACTTCTTGACAGCTAAATATCTCAGTTTATGAGGGAATACCAGCCGCCTGCAGTGAAAAGAGTGCTCATATTTTCACATTAGCACCTGTCAGGGACAATACATATATATATATACATATATATATTGTATATATATTTTCTGTCTGATTAAAATATTTTTTATTATATAAATATATAATAATATTTTCTGGGTGTGTCGATAACACAAAGTATTTCAGTTACCTTATCAAGACCATCAAAACAACTACTGTAAGCCAAAATCACTTTTATGGAAACTTTTTTAAACAAGTTATGCTTAAACTACATTTGTTAGCTGGTTTTCTGTTCCCTCCTCCTGATTTGGAGACTAGCCGGGCACAGCTTCCAATCAGAGAAGATCAGTACAGAGGTTCTGAACTGTAAATATTTATGTAGATTATGTAAGTAATAGTATAAGGGAAAGTCTGCATGGGACTACCCACAGAAAACCATCTTTGGGAAAATAGACTATGGGTCCTTAATTCCCTTTCCTTTTTAAGAACTAGGTTGTCAAGACAATTTAAGATGAAGCAATGGTAAAAGTATTAGCAAACTGCACATCACAAGAGAAATAAAGATTTTTGTGTAGCTCAATCATTTGAAAAGGACAACCTTTTAAATACACAGTATAATTTGAGAGAATACGTTTGGAAATTGCCATTTCCGAGTGTATTGTAGAGCATTGATTCACCAAACTTTGGCTTTGTATGGAACCTTGAACCAAAGACAGACCTTTTACTTGTTTTGTTTGAATGTTGTTTAGCCACACGCGTTGCTCTCGGGATGGCAATGTTGGTTGGTCAATCACTTTGGTCCAGACTGAAATATCTCAGCAATTGTTGGATGTATTGTCACAAAATTTGCTTCAGGTATTCATGCTCCCCAGAAAATGTATACTAATAACTTTTGCGATCCCCTGACTTTTCAACACAGTCCACTGCAACATATTACTGTTCGACTGGAAAACTACCGTTGGCATATTACTAAACTTGTTTGAATCCCACTTAAATGACAGGGACTATTTTGTGTCTATAGGTAATTACACTTATGCATAGACAAAAATGACATGTGAAGTTCCCCAAGGCTCCATTCTGGGATCTCATCTGTTTAACATCTACATGTTTCCACTGGCTCAGATTATGAAAAACAACAAAATGTGCATATTTATGCAGACAACCACTTACATAACCATGTCACTAGGAGACTATAATCCAATACAAGAGCTGAGTAAATCGACGATTGGATGCGGCTGAATTTTCTTCAGTTAAGCAAAGATAAAACTGACGCAATTATTTTTGGAGCCAAAGAAAAAAGATTGAGAGTCAGTGCTCACGTTCAGTTGCCAATATTAAAAACCAAATGAATACATGAATACATTTAAATAGTTACATTAAGATGATATCAGTGATTAAAGTACTTACATTTCAGCAGCATTTGGAAAAACTTGTCCAATCTTCAGTCAACTTGACTAAATAGCTGATTCTGAATGCTGCTGCTCGAGTTCTCACAAACACCAAAAAAATGGATCACTTCACTCCAGTTCTGAGGTCTTTGCACTGGCTTCCCGTCTGTCAGATAATAGATTTTTTTAAATTACTGTTGGTTTATAAAGCACTGAGTGCTTTATGGCCAATATACATAAATGGTTATGGTTATGAATCATCCAGACCTCTCAGGTCGTCTAGGACAGGTCTGCTTTCCGTCCCCAGAGTCAAAACTAAACACATTGAAGCAGCATTCACTTTTTACTGTCCATTTATCTGGAACAAACTCCCAGAAAACTGCAGGTCTCAGTTCTTTTAAATCAAGACTAAAAACTTTTCTTTTTGCAGCTGCCTTTTAGTGAATGAAATTTGAGGCAATTTATTATTACCTTACTCTCCACTGTAACGCTGTTGTTTATCTTATTTTCTATTTAATTCTTTTGAATCACCTGTGTTGTTAATTAATAAAAATTAAATCCCCTTTTGCTGGACTCCACGGGATTGTACTTTTTTTTAGCTTCTAAAGGGGGGCGTGACAGAACATGTTTGAGAACTTATATTCTGCCAATATTTGAAATCTACACAGATGTTTAATAACTGTCATCTATCACCTGAGTTTGGGACTGAGTGAGTGTGTTTTGATTTGTTTTTTTCCTTTGGGGGAGTGAGGCATGCTTGGTCTGTTTTTGTTCTGTTTTTCTTCTCTCAGTTTTGAGAGAACTGGGCGTGTCTGGGTTCCTGAGTTGACACTGGCTGCACCTGCTGATAATTACGCACCTGTTCCTGATCAGCCATCCCTACTTCTTCTTAAGGAGAGACCAGAATTCCAGTGCCTGCTGGATTGTTAAGTCGTATACTGTAGGTGTATCTTACCATCTAGCGCTAAGCCTGTTAATTCAGTAACCAGTTTGTCTTTACTGATTTCTCTTTGCCTGCCTCCAGATCACCTGCTCTGCCTGCCTGCCCGTCCCAAGTATCTCAAAGCTGAGATCAAACCTTTCCAGCCACACGCCAGCCAGCCAGCCCCCACGTTCCACTGCTTGGAAGGAGAATCCCTGCCATCTCACCCTGCCTAGTTCTCTCACCCAGCCTTAGTCAATAAACTGTTTAACGTCTCCATTTCTGCTTCTGGGTTCAAGCAAAAGTCCTAACTTAAACTTCTCAGAAGTGGATTTAGTGATGAAATAAGGTACAAAAACTGTAAAATATAAAACGCTGTCTGGCACGTGCGATGATGCAGTGAACAGTGACTCAGCTCACTTGGAACCTCGACAGAGGTGATACGAAACAAGGTAGCAGGTACAGGTACAACTTTTCCACAATGGAAAACCAAAAAAGCCGAGTAGAGTCGAGGCGAGTCAAGATGGTACTATGCGGTGGAAAAGGGGCGTAACATAACACTGTAAACTCTTATTCTGGTTAGAGCAAAAAAAGTCTTGTTGAGAGCATGTTGAGATCATTTAGACAAACACCATTTATTAATGAATTAATACACCACCCTTTGTTTTATGCCATTTTATTGCATGTACGCCAGTAAAGATTGTTTCAGCTGAAAGGAAAACAATATACCTTTTACAATTAAGTTTACACACAGCAAGTAGTTGGAGAAGAAAAAGAAGAGATTTATAAACTGTAATATTTTTTTTTGCCAAGCATAGCACATAATATTGAAATTTTAACTCCATCTAGCAGTCATGAAAAAGGTGGCATAAATGGTGCATTACCACCTTGAATGAAGAAACAATTTAATTTATAGGTTTACATGTATATTTTGTATCTTTCATTTAGTCTTTGGTGTGCAAAACATATAAAATAAAGGAAAACAAAGTCGTACACATACATAAGAGAACATTTCTGCAGAATTTATACATAGATTTCAATGTGCTAAAAGCTGACGAGAGGTTTGAGCTGTAAATACTGAGCTTTGTATCAGCTTTACATTGTGAGTGAATTAGTAATATTGCAGTGTTTATGTGCAAGGCTGAGGTTTAGAAGTTTTTTCTGCTGGTGTCAGCAGTGTTTCATAATTGCTGCGCCAGGTGCAGGTGTTGCAGGTGTCATTAGCTGTGGTCAGTCGTCATTGTTGCAGTCTGTACACAGAATCTGGTCACGGTCTGGGAAGAAGCCGGATCCCACCAGCGACACAGAGCAGCGTGAACACTTAAAGCACGGCTGATGCCACTGCCGGTCCTCAAAAGAAACATACTTCCCATCTCCAAAGCCTGTAAGACATAAACACAACACATGAGCAACTAATGAAGGAATGTTTTACGAGGGGGTGGAAAATAGAATTACAGCCTTGCAGCATTGCGGAAATAACATAAATGAATTCAAGATAACATCAGCTGTTGGCAGTAACAATATGAAAGCACTGTTCTGTCAACACGCTGGTATTCTAGTTCATAGCCGTGGTAAAAGACACATAATCAAGTTCTCATTCAACTCTAGTATGTAATGTTTCTTTGCCAATACTCTAAAGAGGGGAGATAAAGAGGATAATGAACCTGAGACTTGTATTGCTGCATTGCCTTCTTTAAGTTTCTGGTTCCTGGTTTATGTGATTGTAGCATCTCTGAAATTATTCTGAAGGTACAAGTTAGAAAAATGCGACAATCCTGGTGAAAGCGGGTTCCGTCTGTGGCTTGTTGTCAGGATCTTTGTTTTTGTGCCACCAGGTTGGAGCTATCTAACACACAGTATAGCTACAATCTACATTTTTATAATAAAATTGTGATAGTGGTCTCTCATAGTAATTAACCTACAGAGAATATCACCTGGGTCTGAAGCTCCCCTCAGCCCTACGGAGCTTTATACAGAGTTTCAGCTGATTGTTTAGCAGCCCAGCCCCTGTTTTCAGTGAAAAAGCTCCAAAACCCCACTGTACACTACCAGTTTAGCACTAAATACCAGACAGACAAAGTTGGCATAGTGGAGCCAGTTATTTCTCTCAAGAGTTGGTGGAGACCAAAAACAGAGAAAAAAAGAGAGTGAGATATTTGACTTACATTCATCAGGTGAACAGAAACACGAATGTTAATGATGCGCCATAATTTATGGATGTGTAAATATCCAAACTAGTTTGCTAACAATCTTGTTTGTTTGCTTCGCTTTAGACAATAGGAAGAAACTACACAACACAAGGAGAAGATTTGTGCAAGCATGCAAACAACACAGAAAGAATCAGAGCCAAGATTAAAAACTTGAGTCACCATACTGCCTACGCCTTTTGTCAAAGATAATTGTGTTGGCATTTCATAGATCAATAGACGAGACAGACAGGAAACATGGGGAGGGAATTGAAGATTATGAACAAGAAGAAATTCCCAGCCAGAATTGAACCAGGAATATTGTGCAACTGTGAGGAATCTGTACACTCCACTCACCTGTGATGGCCGTGTTACATCCGGCGCACTTTTTGGCGTACAGGCTGCTGAAACATTTGACACAGTACGGACTTTCCCCCTGCGAGGTGAAGGGTTGGCCGGCCAGCGGAGCTTTGCAGCCCGTGCAGAGAAAACACTCTTTGTGCCACACCTCGTCCTTGTAGGTCACACCTCCTTTGGTCAAAGCCTGCAGGACACAAATCAATAAAGTTGTTGTTGTTGTTGTTGTAAAGTTGTTGCTGCAGTGATATCTCTGATGGCTTTTCTATTCAGGCTTCTTTCTACTGATATAGTTTGATTTTCAGTTGGTGGTATTCTTTAATCTGCCAGTCAAAATGGCTTCTTGACTGACCTGTTGTGAGGATTTGCTGCTTTCCTGTGTTTTATGGTATTGTAAATGGAATATCTTTAGGTTTTTGGACTGATGGTGGGATAAACAAGACACTTGAAGATGTCATCTTGGGCTCTGGGAAATTGTGATTTTATAATTTTCCGGCTAAATGATTCATTGGTAAAGTTCTCAACAGATCAGTCAAAAATGAGGAATACTGGTAGCTGCAACTCTACATTAATATTGTGCTGGGTACATTATTAATGATCATTATTGACCAACATTCTGTGCATGAGGCCTGGTTCACCTTTTTGCAGTGGCTACACTGAGGAGCAAACCTGCCCTCATAACACGGCACACAGTAGTAGTTGTTTTTGTCTGGGATGAAGGCCTCAGCACCGATCGGCTTCTCACAGCTGTGACACACAAAACAGTCCTCATGCCACGAGGAGCCGCCGTACTCCAACATCCTCGATCCTGTCAGTGGAAAGTGTAAGAGATGGAGCAGATGAGAAAGGGTTCTGAGACGTTTGTGATTTGTTTTTGACATTTACAAAACCTGTGTGTCACATGCCTACTATGTTGTAACTATAAGCTTGAATGAAATCTGATAGCATTGACACGAAGGCTGAGAAAAGCGAAAATGATCATTTAGTGGGACGGCTAAACCTGTTCTTACACAGCCCTCCTGCACTGTACAATTACAACAGCTTATCTTGCATAAACGCAATCTGACAAGCTGTAACAGTGCTCTAGCTAGCATTCACAGCTGCACAGCATCCTGACACTGCTTTTTATTTATTGTACATTTTTAAATAATATAATTTGTGGCTGTTGTCCACTCCCATATACTGTACATAAGAATCACAAGCTTCACTGCAGAGGTTTATAAAAGTTAGGAGCCAGCTATGCCTATGAGA
Source organism: Lepomis gibbosus (assembly GCA_029875015.1). Taxonomy (NCBI): domain Eukaryota; kingdom Metazoa; phylum Chordata; class Actinopteri; order Centrarchiformes; family Centrarchidae; genus Lepomis; species Lepomis gibbosus. The sequence continues at coordinate 14,805 of JAPMOB010200103.1, forward strand.
CTGGACATCACATCCTTTAATCATTGGCCTTGTTTTATGACTTTTGGGACCTGAAACGCAGCCAAAAGGCATGACAGTGTTTTGAATTTGAACTTGGCTGCACTTTTAAGAAAACGGGAGAGGGCAGTAGCTTTTATATGCATTCAGAGCTGAACAGAAAAAAATCACTGCTCAGTTCAGAAAAGAACTGTTGACTTATTATATTCCACACTACCCACTGGCCCGGGTAATTTCAGTCATCCGACACCACCGCTGCACACGTGTCGTCACAGCGCCTAGAGCTGAAAACCATGCCAGGAGATATTTTCAGCAGAGCAAGGAAACAATCATTCTGTCACATCTATGCTGTCACGCCCCGGATAACAAAAACTCATTAGCCCCTTTTCCATGCGAAGACAGGGTGTGAACTTTTCAGACTATTTGAGTGATTGCTTAAGAATCTGTCCCCAAGGAGGTTTGTGAACTTGTGTGTTGTGTTGTGTTGCGTTGTGTTGCGTTGTGTTGTGTTGTGTTGCGGGGGGAGGGGGGGGGGTGATCCAGACAGTCTTTATTTTCACTACCTGGCATGACTGTCTTGTCGCAGGCCACGCACTTGGAGGAAAACTCGTTGCAGTAGCAGTCGCTGCAGACCAGCGCGTCTTCCTGGCTGGTGAAGGGCTCGTCTGCTAGAGAGCGATCGCAGCGGAAACAGCGAAAACAGTCAGCGTGGTAATGTCTGTTCTCATAGAAGAGCTCCTGGGGGAAAAGGAGATGACAGTGTCAAACTGGCACTGAGTAAAACCAGTCCGGATTAAGATGGTCCAATAATAAAGAAATGTTTTAAATGAGCAAAGTTGTTTCATTTTGGAATTTAGGGACAACACATGGCACAAAGGAATTCAGATCACAGCCAATACCTTGTTTGCAAAAGTCAGTCAGTGTAAGAGACATGCAATAATAAAACTAAATGTATTTATGACTGGCGGGAAGCCAAAGAAATTTAAAAAAATACTGAAGCTAAAGACACTCTAGCGTCCATTTCACTGGGACAGGCCTTGATCAGCTCCCCACTAAAATTCTAAAATAAATTTTTATAAAGCTCGTTTTCAGCATTTGAACTCAAACACATCTGTAAAAGCATTTTCAAGCTGGGTGTATCTAATTTGAATCAGAGGAGCTGGTGGTGTTGTGTGTTCTGCGTTGTTCTGTGTTGAAACCTGATTGAGTAGCTGCGTACAGCTTATTCCTCTGTGCCATTAACCTCCATGGTTGTCCAAATACACGGTTGGACTAAATAAATCTTCCTTCATAACAGTGAACATGGGCGCTGTAGTTTATTTGAATACTCACCAAATGTGTTAATCTGCACCTGAAAATAGCCCCCCCAAAATTTACGCTCGTTAGAGTGAGTATCCCTTAACCTTATTTAAAAAGGAAAGTATATATTTGTGACTGGGTTTTTAAAGATTTATGTCTTTAGTGAGAACCAATAGGCTTTGTGTGAGGTTCACAGACAGGGTAGGGAAGTCAAAAACTTTTGAGAGACAGACTACTGCATTGTTGGTTTTGGTCTTTGATTTGTTTTGGTTTAATAAGAAAAATATGACAGAACTCCAGATTTATCTTTTAACAGTGAATAATGTGGCAACTAAAGCAATTTACCCTGAACTGTAAGTTAATAAAAACACTTAATATGTTATTGTTCCTCACAGTTAGATTCTCTATTTGCAGCCCCTTCATCCTTTCGGATGTCAGAGGTCACGGCCAAACCCCAGGATTCATGTTTCCTTCACAAGCACACTTAAGTGTTTTGTTTTTATGCCCACATGGGAGTCTAAAAAAAGTGTCCTACTTTCTAGGCACCCCACTGTCCTCCAAACAGAAGAGAGTTAGCAGAGGAGCTAAGCATGAGAGAGGTTTTTGTGCATTCCCTTTTCTCTCAAAAATCAAATGTGACTTTTTTTTCCTAACAGCTGTTTGTGTTCTAGTTCATCTGCAGTTCAAGCAAGCTCTGTGATAAATGGCTCCATTGAACAGTGGGTGAAAAACTTATTTTTGAGGCGTGGGGCTTCACAGCAACAGAAACAACTAAAGCAGAGGGACAGAGAAGGATGACGGATGAATGCTGTTATGCCTTGTGCGGAGGGGGGACGGCCAAAGCAAGCAGGAACATGATTTACTGCCAGACCCTCACAGGGAGACCATAATTCACAGGACAGTGTTGGCCTTATGGCAAGTTTTCATCAGGACAGTGTTTTTAACTTTCACTAACTAAAGCTTTTGGGACAACTTAAGGTAACTTAAAGTGGATAACACAAGTTGGTGTTCTGCAAGTAGAGTTATGTTTTCCAGCAATGCCAGCTGGTTTATCAAATCTTTTTACCCAAAGTAAAAGCACCCAAGTATTATTTTTTAACTGTACTTAGTAAAAGTGCCCATTATGGCCCCTGGTAATGTATTTGATTGATTGTAAGCACTATTTTAATGTTTAATGTTGCTGTGAATATTTCAAGGTTGTGGCTAAGTGAAGTTCATTTTATTTATACATTCTTATGTAAAGCAATACATCATATTTATGATAGAGTCGAAATGGTTACTTGATCAACAGAAAATTAATCCACAACTATTTTGATTATTGTTTAACTGTCATTTTGATGAAAATGAACTACCAGCTATTAATTTTATCCTGCTTTATCCCTGTTTTAAATCATTATAAGGTGAATATCTTTGGGTCTGTAATGCGGTGATGTTAAAGTATAAAGTAGGAGCATAAAACAAAAATACATTTACTTAGTTACTTCCCTCCGCAGGTTGAGCTCACCTTGGCATTATGACCGATGATTTCTTTGCATTCCTGGCAGGTGTTGGCATACAGGCGGTCGTAGCAGAGGATGCAGTGCGGGTTGTCCTCCACCTGGATGTATTTGCGTCCACACAGGGACTCGTTGCAGTTCTTGCAGTCGAACCGGTCACTCATGATGTCTCCGGCTGGCCTGCAGAACAGAAAATTCACAGGCCCTTTAACATTCACTATCAGCAAGAAGACAGAGCAGGAAGGAGGAGGAGTGAGATTGGTAAGACGGAGAGAGAAAGCAGGAAGAAGGGAGGCAGACAGTTTTTAGATATACAGTGGGGAACAAAACAAAACTGAGAGAAAAGTTTTTTTATTGTAGCTTTTCAAGATACTCAAAGATGTTTTACAGGACAGTTTAAAACGATGCTAGATTACTTAAAACACACTCAAAGTACCTGGCAGTACAAGACACTATATCAAACATTAAAAGCTGTTGTCAAAAGGTGATTTTTGACTAACGTCTTGGACACAGACGGATTGGTGAAATCATGGATATGTTTTGAGGGAGAGTTCCACAGGGAGGGAGCAGCTATTGAGAAGACCTTGTCCCCACAGTGCTTGTTGCTGGACAGTGGGAACAGGAGGTTGGCATCATTGTGACGGGCGAGAAAGGCTGTGAGGCAGGAAAGGGGCCTTATTATGGCTGGCTTTGTGAGTAAAGACAAGCAACCTTTAATGTAAATCATTGTAGGACAGACAGCCAGTGCAGGGTCTTTAGGACAGGAGTGATGTGCAGGGAAATAGCAGAATTGTTGATGCACTGTTCAGGACTTTGGATCATGTACCATAAATAATGCTATTGTAGAGTCTGGGTATCATGAAAGCATGGATCAAAGATTTGGCAGAAGAAAAAGGAGATGGGTGGTGGAGACAAAATGTAGGTTTTAAGTGGAAAAGGGCTGTTTTGGTAATGACATTTGCATGGTGTTCAAAAGAGAGGCTGTTGTCACAAAATAACTCCAAGATTGCAGATGGTGTGGTGATCGAGAGAGTGCCGTTTTCGATGGTGAGGTTGTGAGTGGTTTTGGTGAGAGACTTGGGACCAGCGATTAAATCAGATTCATCACCATTTAGTTTGAGAAAGTAGGCTTGCGTCCATTGTTTAATTTGCAGTTGGTCAGGGTGGACTGTGTTGCAGTGACAATGGATTTATTTGAGAGCTGGACATCATTGGTGTGGCAGTGAAAGTGAAGACAATGATGTTTCCAAGGGCAAGCATTTAGAAAATGAACAGAAGAGGACCATGCACTGACCCCTGGGGGACACCATGGGATTGAGGAGGGGCAGCTGTTGATGATCTGTTGTCTGTCTGCGAGATATGACTTCAGCCAAGAAGAGGACAACCCCTGTGATGCTGAGGGAGCATTTAAGACGCGAGAGAAGACTGGTCTTTGAAAGAGAAAGGTGACTATGGTCTGAGAGGAGTGGACATGTTGGTGACTTTGTAGTGAAATTTCCCGACCGAATAATTTAACATCTTATTTAGATTAACCTTTAACATGCAAGAAATGGAGACGGTTTACTGAAACTGAAACATTACACCACAGTTAATGGTTAAATATTGTCCAAAAATGTTCCACATCAAGGAAAGCTTTTCCTGCAACTCTTTGTGGCTCATTCATTTGTGACTTGTTTATTGTAAATCAGTCCTGTAATGATATAACTGCTTCTCCGGTTTTATCATTACTCACTAATAAGTGAAAGCATATAATGTCTGTCTCTCCCTCCCCTTCATTCTTTTGAGAAACCCCCTGTGGTGGTTTGGCATTGAGAAAGAACAACTAAACAATATTAATTGTTGGGAGCTGAACTGAAACAGCGTTCTCTATTTCAAAGCCTCGCTCAAGGGCTTTTTCATCTTTTCGGCCTGTGTTTAAAGGGTGGTACCACTCATTTATCAAGTTTATTCCTTTTGTCCAAAACTGTTTCTCAAATGCATCACTTCCTCTTGTTATCAGAAACAAAAAGTTTATGCCATCCAGATATTTTATTGCTGCAACTTTACCATTTTGTGATCTTGAAAAATACATCTCTCAAAGTTACCTTTACTTTTTTAACCCCAGTCACTGTGCATAAAGCACTTTATGGATTTCACTTCTTAGATCTGTGCCCCTTTGTTTCAGAGAACAAGTTGTTTTTCTTCACAGAAACTGATTCTAAACTACAAACAAATACATCTCCCAGGACACTTTTTAATTCCAGCAGGACTTCCTCCAAAAGCCCAACTTTGTCCAGTTTTTAAGTGGACTGAATTTTCTCATAAAAATCTTTTAATGGGGTTGTGTTCCAAATCTCAATTGCCTCATTATGGGGCTTTTTTATGCCTTGATTGCCTGGGTGCATGAAACAATCCCATGGGGGAAATGGGCTTGAGGGTTGGTTGTTTTTGCTGAAGATCTTTTGTCCCGTTAGGAGTGTAATTGAAAGCCACAACCCAGCAAGCATGAAATGAGAATGAGAAAATGACAGTGTCAAAATGACAATACTGAGTATGCATGGTTTTACTTTATAGGTCAAAAGATGTTGATCTGTCTCCTGTATAAAACTGGGCTATTTGTAAAGTTGGTTTATTTAACTGTTCTTTCAACAGCATTTCAGCGACTATATTTTAATGTGTAGTTAGGCTCTACTTCACAATGAAATATAGTCATTGTAATTATGTTGAAATGTAGTGGAGTCAGTAGCTGTGTAATAACCGCTTAAAAATGAGACTATGCATCTCAAGAGACATCTCCTGTCAACAATAAATTTGATACAACAATATGACAATTTAAATACACTGAGGCTTTAGAAGTACCTTTAGAAGTAGCCTACTGTACATTCCTTGCTTAATTTAAATAAATTACTTTAGATTAATGGCTCTTGGAGCAGAGGAAAGACTGGTGGAAATCCAGTTTGGCACATAGACATCCCATCCCACCATTATGACTGAACATAGTGAGGCATTAGCAGGGTATGTGACCCCATGTTCTGCAGCAACAAAGGGAAATGAGAGAGGAAATGAAGTGTGGGGGGTTAAAATACCCTCCTGTGGAACAGTTACGACAGGACAGGCAGTGCTCAGAAAGATATATACAGTGTGGATGAATATTATAAGGAACGGTCTAGAGTTTGGGTATATATTCGTGCTCAGGATCACAAGGTCTGGAACATTTACAAAGGCAGACACTTGGAAACGGTTATTGTTTATAACTATTTTGGGCACAGAGTGGCTTTGACATGTTTCTGTAATGTCAGAAAAAAAAGAGGTGGGTTCAAGAAAGTGCAGCTGAGAAACCGTGTAGCCTTGAAATCTCCGTGAGGGATCGAAGAGTGAGCCGAGATCTCCCCCTCCTCTCCACAGAGGTGGAAGACGTCACCAGCTGGGTCAAAACGATGAGAGGACCCAGAGCTCGGTGCACACTAATGAAGGCCACTTGTTGTGGTTTTGTTATGAAGCTGGTAAGAATTAAACGCCACTCATGATGAAGGTTTCCAACTCTACAAAGCTGAATTTTACAGGGTACCGCGCTTCATGTTCTGTAGTATTTGCATCTGGTCTGTTAAGGAGTAATCTTGAAAGTGTAGTTTACATTCCTCATGCCTGACTGCTATCAAACATTTTGTTTCTAATAACCAATGATGCTGTCATTGGTCTGCTTACAGTCTGCTCTAAGTCATGTCATACAGTCGATGCATGAAACAGAATCTCGCTCTCCTGCACAGCTCGTTTAGAGACTTTTTCTTCCAATGCCTTGTTTCAAAACAGTGAGGACATCCCTCATGCATCCCTCCCTTCAGATAACAGCACTGCTTCCTTTTAAAGGGCATTGAGCTAGGTCAACAAAACAAGGAGGAAAACTGAACTTAAACGAACCATCACATCCTATGTCTGTTTTCTGTCAGATTGCTGTCTGGGTGGGGAAATCAGCCCGACTTCCCTCCTAAAACGTCTAAAGAGGTTCGGTTTTCTATTCTTGTCCATCTATGTGTACGATGAATGCAACGATAGAACAATGGTTTTCCTTCCGGACATAGTCTTCCTAGTTTTCAGCTTTATGTTTCTCTTCCTGAGCCACAACATCTGCGAACACATTCTGTGGTTTCCAGCTGTTGTCTGTCATCAAATTATGTTTAGGCATCCAATACGGAATTCAGTGGGACTGGTGCCAAAACACAGTGGCATCTAATTAAAATGTCTTGTTGTTGAAATTAATATTTAACGGTTCCTAAAATACATTTTTGAGTTTCTGGTAGGTGGATTTTTGAACTTTAGACATAGCATGTTAAACTGTTTCCAGTGTTTATGCTAAGCTAAGCTAATAACCTCTTGGCTCAGCTCTATGCACAGTGTTATTGATCACATAAAGTCAAGTCAAAGTAAATTCTATCAGTGTTATGAATTCAGTGCTATTTAAATTTTAACATCATATTCAGTAATGAATAAAATTCAAAATTAGGTTTCTAGTGGCTCATAAGATTCAAATCTTAATACTCATTATTTGCTTCTGTATATCTTGCTTTAATGTTACAAGTGACTGCAAATAAACATCTGTTCATTTCACCTTTACACCATCTACACTGTGTGACATTAATAGTCTAAAACACTGACTCACATGTAGTTAGTGCCCCGTTTATGAGGCATTCATTTTACTCTACAGGTGTCCTCTTGGACTGCACCCAAGAATACTTGTCACCCCGGTTCTCCTCCTCACAGCGAGACATCAAACGAAACAGTCATCCATCCTAAGTGCTCTCTCTCTCTAGTAGCACGGTTGCTGAAACTATTTAAGCTCACAATTCACCTTGAGGAGTGGACATGTTGAATTCTCCACAGATACACTGTTTGTCCCGGTGAGAGATTTACTGCAGACACTTGGCTCTGAGCGCTTTTTAGTGGTAGCCAAATGGCAACTGTCTCCCAGGATCAGCGACTGACTGTCCCATCTCATATCCCTTCATGGCTCGCTGCTGTTGTTTATCTCCTCAACAACCTGACAGTTTCTTACGACCGGAGCCAGGAGCACTGCGAACCATGAGAGGTGCTGCTGGGTGTCAGTGTTTATTTTCCCAGAGCAGGAATTTGGACTTGTGTTTGAGGTTTACAAACCAGATTATTCCATGATGAAAATCACTGTCACACGTCATAAAACGTAGTAGAACAAATATGTAGGTAAGTGTTAAATCTGTCACAGCCGCAAATTATGAATTCATGCGTTATGAAACAGCCTAAATGCCTTTTTTGGGGTGACGTTATTCCCTCTCTGAAACAGGCGCCTGAATCTGAGCTGTAAAACGGTTCATGTTATTTCTAATGCTTTAACTTACAATCCCTGCTTTCTCCTCTACTCTAACACCCACTAAAGAACTAAGACTGTTTGGGCGGTTAAAGCACCGCCTCACAAAAAAGTTGGTTTTTAGCCATGCTAGTGCAGTGGCTATAGACGGCAATGCCAGTTGATGGGTTGATCAAACTGAAAGACAACAACAACTATTGGATGAAAAGTCATGAAATTTGGTTTCAGACATCCATGTTTCCCACAGGATGAACTGTAACACTTCTATGAGCCCCTGACTTTTCATCTAATGCCATCAGCACTTCCAAGTTTTGTCCAATACTTTGGTTTATGACAAAATAACTTTGTGTTTTGTGCTAATTAGCTGTGCTAATATTAGGCTTCTGTAGATGTAACTTCGAGCAGCTGGTTGACTTTATGTAGTTCTTCTAACAAAGTAGGAGATGAACATCGCTGTCAGAAATTCTCAATATCTCTGACTTGGAAATAACACTCAGCAGCTACAGTTTTTCTGATTTATTTATTTTTTGCTCATAATTATGGTCTAAACCATATGAACACAGGGCTGCTAGCGAGTCTGCAGACTCTTAGTCTTGTTTTCCTAATGCTTTAACTTACAATCACTGCTTTCTCTTTTGCTTCAACACCCATTAAATAACCCACACCATGTGTGCATTCAGTTAAAGCAGGAAGGTGTGTAACAAAGTTGTTTTTTAATTACCTTACCACCCCACTTTACTGTTTATTCCCCCTGAAACGGATTACAGTACTTTAACGGCCTCTGAAGCCCAGAACAGTCCTCATATTGTGTGACTCCCGGGTTGCATAACCTGGATTTGGGGAGGTGAATGAGAATATTGACAGCGGCACAATACTGTGTAGATCATGCTAACAACAGCGGAGCCCTGCAGCATCGGAGGAAAAGTGACACCCTTGTGGTGGCAACTATAAGCTGTCACAGAAAAAAAAAAGAAAAACAAGACTGGTCTCTTATGGCTGTCAGATGACTGCGCTCCCTTTCATCCCCAGTACAAAGACGCTCGATGTGGTGTGGTTTCCTGCAGATCACAAGGCCAATTTCAGCTGCACGCACACAAATCAACATGAACACACACTGTACGTTTTGCTGTCGCTGATTAAAGATCTCATGGAGATGAATTGCTTCTTGCTGTTTTAAACAGTGACAATTTTGTAAAATACTGACTTGGCAGATCTTTTACATGATTTTGTTTACTTGAACATGAATAACAGTTGCAGTTTCCTAAATGAAATCCTTATAAAGTCAAAACAGTGTCAAAGATTCAACAATGAGACTGCGCTTCAGTTTATGAGATCATGTCATCAATTATCTGTGTAGACAATCCGTTTATTCACTTTGAATTCCACTAAAACCACATTAAGATCAGTGCCATAACTGCCAAATAAATTACCCAATAATTTATATCTATATTGAATTTAATAAAACTTCTTGCAGATCACAAGGCCAATTTCAGCTGCATGCAAACAAGTCAACATGAACAGACAATGTACATTTTGTTGTCTCTGATTAAAGATCTCATCAAGATGAATTACTCCTTTCTGTTCTAAACACTGATGTTATTGCAAGATACTGAGTTGACAGATGTAAAAAATAGCAGAATTTTCCTGCAAGGGCAGCAAACTTTCAGCTTCATTTAATTTAAACTTATCTATTTTTTTTTCAGATTAATCTCTGTCATTTCACTAAAACCATAATATGATCAGTATCACCGGATAATGACACATAACCTGCTACACAATGCCTATAACATTGAGGAGTGAATCACCTTTAAGGACAGAGTGTCTGGCTTTGTTTATGAGTCTCCAGCTGGCCGTTTGTTTATCCAGTCAAACAATGTGGGCTGCAGCTGCAGTTTCACCTCTGCTGCTGTTGACTAAACTGACAAACAGATCTCAGCCAGACAACAAGTAAACAAGTCACCGCCATGCCAATTACACAGTGACCTGATGCAATACTTTGTAACTCTCGGGGGTCAACAGGGGTCGCGAGATGATTGTTGAGATACAAAGTAACTTTTGAACTTTTCTCAGATTTCTTTTTAAATACCGTATAGTTTTACTTCCTCTGACCTCTAAAATGCTTTATTTTATGACTCTATAATTTCCTCTGAAAGAAATATGTCATTTGGGTACAAATTCAAGGCAAACTCGCGTAAATATCCATTCAGTAGTCCTTTTTTGGACTTGGAAACCCTTTTCTTTATTTAAGGAAACCATAAAACAACATTAAAATAAAATGAAATGGCCTGGCATGGAACTTCATGTAGTAACGGCAAACTCTATCTGCAAAGTAAGAGCGTGAAATGTGGTTAAAAGCGCCGGGAAAAGCGGAATTAAAGACAATATTTTTGTCAAACTGCAGTTTCCAAACTCAAATTCATTGAAAATTAATTAATTGAAAATGTACCAACTAAACCTAACAAATTACATATAAACTTTTCAGGACACTTCTAGAAAACAATTCAGTGATTACAGATCTGTGACAAAGAGTCAAAAGTAAACATGACTTGTTTTAGGAATCACTGACCACAATACATATAGTTATAGCCTAAAGACAGTTTAGAGCCACGCTAGCAGTTCAGTGAGGCATGTCTTTGAGCTACATGCTAACATCAGCATATTCTTACATACAGTATATGCTCAGTATGCTAACATGCTAACCATGACAACACTAACATGCTGATGTTTACAATAATGCTAACTGTGTTCTGGGGACCATGAATGTCATTACAAAAAGTCATGGTAATACGTCCACAAGTTTAGATCTTCTAGTCTGGATGAAAGTGGTGAACTGACCAATAGACTGACATTGTGAGCACATTTCTAATAATGAAAAAAAGAATAAAAGTAGAAAGGAATCAATCAAGGATGACTTAAGTGTGAAGTATCTTTAGTGAAGCTACTTTTGGCAACTTGTTGTTGCACTCGGATTTTTACTTGCTTGACTGTCCAATGCAAATAAACCTAATCTTAATTATCAACAGCTATTATCTCAAACAAATACACAAGTAAGTTTGTTTTCTCAGAGAATGGGCATGCTGTCTCTGTTTCATGTTTGCAGCTGGATTTATTTGACTTTGATTCGGAGCTTTATCTTTGTCTTGAGCTTCAAAAAGGCTGAGGATTAGTTTCATAAGTCATTGTTATCAGGTTCAGAACAAGAGAAGGCAAAAACTACCGGTCAAAATCAAACTTTTACACCTGCAGAAAATACAGAAGAAACTTCTGCAGAAGAAACTTCACACAAATTTGGGATCTTTCCACTGACTCATTAAAGGAGCAGTTGGACATTTGAGGAAAGACTTTCTTGTCCTTATCTTGAGTTAGATGAGAACATTGATACCACTTTCATGTCTTTATGGTAAAAAATTAAGCTCCAGCCAGCAGCTGGTCAGCTTAGCTTAGCTTACCTAGGTCACATGACACTTAACATGTGGTAAACTGTGATAGTTTGGTTAGATTTAGACAACAAATCTTCTTGGTTAGGTTTAGGTAAAGATTGTGATTTGGGTGAAAATGAGTACATTACATTAGTCACAAGGCATAAGTCATCTCCAAAATGGTATTTAACTTAAAACATGTCAACTGGCTTTCTTTCGCGCAGGACTTAAACCTTGGTCTCCTGAGTAAAACCCCTTAGTTTACTTGACACATCCATCCACCCCACCACCCTCCTTACATGGACTTTGTTGGTTGGGTGGGGAGTTGGTTAGAGGCTGCTGTTCGCTAAGAAATAGTTTCAGTATGTAACACCAACCTTGAGACCTCAAAAACGGGGAGGATTTCAAAGGCAAAGCAGGAGATCTGAGGGTCCTCCCCCTCTGGGTCTCAGAGACTTTGCTTCCTGTATTCTGGTGACTTTTATAGAATGAAAATAATAAACACACTAACAAGCACACAACAGCAAGCATTTTTATGTTAGGCTACTTTTTTAAATTTTACTTTAAATTCTCAGGAAATAATGCAGAATAATTTGCCTCTCTGGCATGAACTTCTCTCCAGGAGTAAAGTATTTCTTTCTCTTAGGCCTACTCTGCATTTCTCTCTCCGTCTTTTACTAGCTGAAGAGGATGAGAAGAGTTTAGCTGCATTGTCATGGAAACAGTAGACTTTTAGAGTCATTGGGATTATAAACGTACAGTTCGAGAAACAGGTAACTAGTTAGCTTACTGTAGCCTCCAACTTTGTATTTTAAAAGATTGGTGTCTTCTCATCTAACTCCCAGCAAGGAAGAATTTCAAGTGTTGAACTATTGCTTTAAAACTCTTCTCGGGCTGTGCAGCAGAAGTAGGAACTGGAAAAGACAGCGCTGTGAGTGAGACTGACTCATGATGAGACTCTTACGGCCGTCAATCACAATGACAATCAAAAATCATCATCTTCCTGTAAAGGTTTTATTTGTCTCTGGCTCGTCTCCAGTTATTGTACACAGACCCAACAACCTTCGCCCAATGCAAGAATTTCAGAGGAATGTGACTATGGTCAAAACGTGGCAAAACTGTGCGGTTCCAACTCTGAGAAGAAGAAAAAGCCAACAAAAAAAGCTTTTTTCTTCTCTCCCCTGTTTTCTAAAAAAAGACAAAGTCAGAAATTCCTCACACACACACTGACATTCACATTTCTTCAGGGGGGAGAATACAACCAGAGCTGTATTGTTTCAATGAATGTATTAATTTCACCCCAATGGATTGGAACATGATGGTGGTATGGGGATGGTGTGCGGTGATGGAAACTATGAGCAGTCCCGGAGGGGGTGGGGGGTTTGCTGAATCTCCAGAAGAAAATGTGTAATCTGAAGGAGACATGACATCACTCTAACTCAACAAGACTGAATGGCTTGTTAACATGTTTTAAAAAAAGACACAAGTGCAGAACATATTAAGTTTTCATTCCCAAGATATGAAACAGTATTTTGTGCATCCGAGCAAATTCAAGAAACACTGAAACATTAAAGCCAGGAATTGTTTCCTCAAAGGTCTCCTTGTTCTTTCTTTTCATAAATCCCACTTGAAAAAGGGGGCCGCAGCACTTATTCACAGTATCAGTTACTCACTTTGGACCCTGTTCAGGCCTCCCAACTTCAACATCAACTATTTCCTCACTCGAAAGAACATCCTTTCTGATGTGGGGGGTCAAATATTTGGCTTGAAAATATGCAATTAAGATGATTGTGCTTTTAATAAGGTTTGTTAATTTGACAAAGAAGGCACCCATTATAAAAGGCATATAATGTCTTTATTGTTAAATAATTTAATGAAGATTTATAGTCATAAGTAAAACAATTGTGCGTTGTCAGGTTGTGAAAAGTCCCGTTTTGAGGTGTTTATCCTTTCCATTTAGTAATGATGTAATTCTCAAAGTTTGATAATGCTGATACATGTTCAAGATTCTCTGTTTCTAAGGAGCAATCGAGTCTGCAGAAATCAATGTTATTAACTCATTAATAAATGCTTTCAGTCCAGATTCTCTGCAGCACTTTTCTTATCAATCAAAGGGAAATTTCATAAGCTGACAACCCAAAGGTTCTTCTCATTAATGCCATTTAAGTGATCTTTAAAGCTTTAGAAAACTATTTATTAACCATTAAAAATCCATAATTTACAACATGTAAATCTTTAGGAACCTTCATTAGATGGTGCCACCGTTAATTTCAGAGCCTTCCGGAAAAATATATGCTTATAGGCTATGCATCGTTTTACGCCAGGTGAAGACAGGTGGGGATCTGTGCCTCTTCCTACCTCAGCAGACATCAATGCTTCAAGAGATTATACCAATGCAAACTCACAATAACACACTTTAAATTCACTTATAATCTACTTCTTCACATTACAAAGCTGTTAGTTGTAGCCTACCTGTCGTCCTTAAATGTTAAGGTAGCACTCTTTGCGCAGCAGCCTCTGGAGATGCTCACAGGAGACTCCTCTGCAGGATCTGAGCAGTTTGTACGCTTGAGCTGCTGTGGTGTGTAAAATGACAGGTAATTAAATCCTCCGTGAACTCCTATGAGCTGAACCCTGTCGGGTTTCCACTGACTGAAGCATCTGTGTCTGGTGCGTAAAACCAAACCATCCCTTTAAACACCGCCCCTTTCTCCGTCCGTCTGTTTCCCCACTCCCTCTGTCTGTCACCTTGTGGCGAGTTCAAGCTGAAAGAAGGTAGTCTCGGTGTGTTTTTTGGATGTAACTGAATATTTTAAATGCATAGTAGACGTTTGGCTGATGTAAACCACTTTATTATCTCTTTAAATGGAAATTCCCTATAATAATCCTAAAGAAACTTGTAATAAAATAGCAGCATTTTAATGTGTTTTACAGAATTTTAATCTCACATGATATCACAACAAACAAGTTCATAATTAATATATAAGATAATTTTTGTTAATATTTGTACAACATCGTTTTAAAAAGTTTTCTTCATAGTAACACTTAAACCCAAAATTTAGGTTTTATAAGCAGTTCACTTAATACATTGTTTATATAGTTCATTGTAATTGTAAGCAGACATAAGGACATTTTTAAGTGTTTAAAAGTGCATTTGTAAAAAAGTTTACACACAAGTTCAACATGTAGTGTTAAAGCATTTAGTTTTCTATGCACATATACAAATCTTATCGTGTGTTAATCTGACAATAGCAATAGACAACAGGAGGTGGTGTACGCTTATTATATCACAGTTAAGGGGCGTTTCGACCCGACGCGAAGTATTTATTAACTACACCTTATCATGGACACATGGTGGGTTTAAAACTTGGTTTATTGATGTGTTGAAAACCCATGAAGACATTTGGACCTTACACGTTTCATTCTTGGCCTTAAAAATAAGACGTAATGACTAAGAGTCCACTTTACTGGCATAATTTTTCTGCACACTTACTATCCACCATACACGAACGGGGATGCTGAGCACCAGCTTGAAATACTGCACACTCTCTGCGTTGTCTTTCACTCTCAAGTCAGTTCCCAGAGTTTTCTCGGCTACACCAAATGTTACGTGGTCGGTTGCAAACTGCAGGGTCCCGGAGAGTAAGATATAATTTTCTCTCTCATTGACCTCCATTTTCCACAGCGGTGAGCAGGAGGTCTGTGGACGATTAGAGGCTTCAGCTGTGGCTCCATCCTGCCACTGTCCATTAAGTCAGGGTGTACACTACATGTGAAAAAGATGTGATGAAGTCTTGTGTGGCATCTTTAAGTTTAGGCTATATGTAAGACCCAGTGATGAGTTGCTAGGTCTCAGACTTTATTGAAAATAATACATTATTTTGAATTATTGCAAGATGAGTGAGGCTGACAATTTAAGAAATGCCAAATAATTTACATGTAAATATGCTGCCATCTGCTGTTCAAGCCTAGTAGTTACAACGGTTCAACTGTGGGTGGAGAAACATGATTTGATAATTAAGTTAAATAAACTAAATGTCTCAAAAAACCCTTTGACTGTCACAATCTTTTAAAATGTAATTTACTATGGAAGCCCAGTTCTGCCACTAAAATCCCTATAGTTTAGTTTTTGTTTTTTTAAATAATTATGATCCATCTCATACTTGTGAGATGCCTTAATGTTATGACTTAAGACATAGTTGTAGTGATTTATTTTATTTTGAAGTTATGAGAGAAACATTTAATGTAGGCTCCATATTTAACTGCATCTCAGATTTTTGAGATACTAAGACATGAGAAAAACATTATGAAAAAATTAGGTTATAGGTTTAAAGTCTTAGGTCATAAGTCTTGCTTAAAATACCTTTAATTATTAACTAGCTCTTATAAGTATGAGGGGCTTTCTCAAAACTTTAATAAGAAATTGGTGGAAACTGATGGGGATTTTTAACTTTATATGAAACACTAAGTCAATCTGTGATAACTATGCCACACTTTCTAATAATTATGAAATAAATGTGTCATGATTATGAGAACGCAAAACAAAAAGAGAAAAGCGGAGGATATTTAACTAATTTCGTATGTCATAACTATAAAAAGTGTAACATATCATAAAATGACAAACTGTGACATCTAAATAACTTTCTCAAAATAAGATAGTAATGAGGAGATAACTGTTGACTTTTTACCTCCAAGTGGCAGAAATGCGTTTCCATATCAAAGACACAGTTAAGAATTTACTCAGCAAAAATATGAAACCCATTTTATTAAAGAATCGTGTACAACAATAAAAACAAATCCTCTGAGAAGTAAATTTGGTCATAATGTTCATTAAGCTACAAAAGGTCAATTATCAGTAGGTGCAGCTGGTTGGCCGAGTGAAAAGCATCATCAGTTATTTCTAGAGTGCGTCAAGACAAACATGTTGATCAACCAAGGCTCTAATGGTGTAACTGGCACAGTTCTGGTCTGCGGAGATCCTTAGCAGAGCACCAGTCGCCACTCGCATGAGTCATTATCAACAGAAAACACTGTAACACAAACACTGTGCTTTTCTTTTTCACACTGAGGATTAAATCCACTTACAGCACTCAATATTTCAAGGTAAAACGAGCAGGAACATAAAAGAAGCTGGTACTGTCGTAGAGTGTAAAATGTAGTTCCTGGAAAATACAGTTGGAGTTTGAGTCAATGGAGCCATTACACTGTGCTTGACGACAAGCATAATTGGATCAGAAGTCTGTTTTGCTAATACACAGAAGTAACTGGCCACAGAGGTGAAAACACCTGACAGAATTATTTGACATTTAAATATTGAAAAAATGTGCAGAAAGCAGGAACCGCTGTCGAGTTTCTTTTGGCAAATCTCACCTGTAATAGTGGACAACAACTCATATCTTCTCCACTTCTCAAACCAGGTAAATTTTGATTTAGTCTGCTGGTTTCAAATCTCTGCAGGAACTCCAGAGCCACGTTTTCATCATTCAGAGTTGAGTTCATCAGCTGCAGCTCCTCTAACTGATTCACAGTCAGGCACACACGCAGTAAGGCAGCTTGTGCTTGACAGGAGGCACGTGTGCTTTCATATTATTTCTCCACGTCGTACCGGCCTCGCTGCACTTCAAGGAAAACCTAAGAATTACACTTGTCTCGTCTTCACCCTTTAAACAGCGCTCCCGTTCCGTGCGGCTTGCTGCAGGCCTTTCAGGTTGTTGCTGCATGAGCTGACTAGTGGTGGGGCGCCAACTTCAAACACTTCATGGATGGCTTTTCGGAAACAATGAAAGTTGTACTCTATCAGACCTGCGAAGACAACAAATAAGTCATTTCATTTCAAAGTGACACGAACATTTGAAATGTAAAATGCAGTATCCAAAACTCTGGAATCACTGAATCTAAATGTGGATGCGCTGCTTGGGTGAGAAAAAGACACGCTTCAACTCTAGCATTTTCATCTGATCTCCATCCACACTAAAACTGGAGAAACAGTAATAGGATCACTTGGGACATTTTGGGGAAATACGCTAATTTGCTTTCTTGCTGACGCTTTTGTCTATATGTTAAATATGAAGCTACAGCCACCAGCAGGTTAGCTTTTCGCAGCTTATTGTTCATTCTGTAATATTATTATGTTGGTATATTCTGTTGCATGTCTGTACATCCTGGGAGAAGGATCCCTACTTATCCAGATCGAGGGTGTAAAGACAGAGGGTGATTTTAAAACACCCTGAGGCAAACTATGATATTAAAACACATATATTAATAAAACGGTCTTGACGTAAAGGCTGGAAACAGCCAGCCTGGCTCTGTCCAAAAGTGAGAAAATCTGCCTTCCAGCACCTCTAAAGCTCAATAATTAACACATTACATCTTGTTTGTTGAATCAGAACAAAAACTTAAGTGTAAAAATGACATGTTGTGGATACAGGGTTATTTTTTGGTTGGTTGCCTGCCAGTTTCACAGGATGTACTTGAGATATTAAAAGTAAGTCATCGCAGAAAAATGTGTTCTGTGGGTGTTGTTATTTTACGGTCGTAGTTGGTTGCAGTGGAGCTAATTTGAGCTTTTTACACGGTTCACTGCTGCTTAATCTATAATGCATCACTAAATAAATTCTTCATAAGTTTTGTATATATTTGTAAAGGAATTACTAACTATAGTTGTCAAATAATTGTAAATAAGTACAATTTTCCCCTAAAATGTAGTGTAGAATAAATTATATGCTCAAGTGGAGTGCAAGTACTTCAAATTTGTACTTAAGTACTATTCTTGAGTAAATCATCTAAGTTACACTCCATCAATGGAAAATAAACATACTCACAGGTATATAACAACATTACATTATCAGCTACATTGACACATTATATGAGACCACAATGAAAGATTAGCATAATAGAAAGTTGTCTTCTTAATTTGACTGGCCACATCGTTTTCCAAAAGCTCATTTTTTTTCCGTTAACACCAAAACATCTGGCCAGCTATTATAGGATATCAAGAAGTTTTGTGGTGTACAACAAGCTGTATAGTG
>JAPMOB010200117.1:0-17428 GCA_029875015.1 Lepomis gibbosus
TATATATATATATATACGTATATATATGTATATATATATACCTTTGTCGTCATGATAAAAATAAACATGGTTAACATTGTAAAACGGACACAGATGGGTTATGTTTAGGAAGATATCATGGTTTGGGTAAGTATAAGTAATAAATTGTAAGTCAAAAAAAGTCCATAAAACTGGTTAATGCACCGTCACAACACCAACAAAGACTATTTAACATGTCTCCCTTTTGGACAGCGATTTTTGCTCAACCGAAAAGAAAACATGTAATTCACAGAATGTGAGATTAAATAAAAAGATGCAATACAAAGCAATAACAGCTTTTGAAGGAAGGAAGGAAGGAAGGAAGGAAGGAAGGACATTTTTCTCTTCATTTCCACATTGTTTTTGTATTTCTAAAGTCCTTTTTTATCATTACACTGCATTAATCCCTCTTTTTTTTCCACACAAATACCCAAGCCAGCACATGCAGCTTCACATTGTTCATATGCCTGTTGGGTGTCACCCTCCATCTTAATGTTAGGCTTTGCTCTGACCAACATCTCGGAGCTCCCTGACACTGTTTGCATGTAAACACGATACAGAGAAGCAGCTTTTCCTCTCCAGAAAGATGCTGTTTGGAGGAAATTGAGAAGCTCACCCTTGGCACTGCTTCCCCCCATAAATCTTTTAGCATGTGCCTCTTGGCTAAATGACTTTGTACAGACAAAATTTAACCTCGATCCCACCCTGCAAGCTGTGAGAGTGGAGAGAGCTCAGCAGCGGAGACGAAACAAATGGAGGAGAATTTTAACTAAAGTGAGACGTTTTGTCCTGTTTTGTGGTGTATGCTCACGCGTTATTGGTGAAAAGAGGGAGAAAAAGCAACCGTTGGAGGATTTTGGTTGTAAAAAGCAGAAGCATAACACAGCTATTAGCATACCCTCAAGGGAAAATGAGCAGGTTTTTTTTTTTTGCCTTTTTGAGCAGGAAATTACTTTATTACCAGAAAAGAAAAGGTTGGCGCACATTTACAGCCTAGAGAATCTTTGGGAAAGCAAAGTGATTCAATATGTTATCATTTCCTGCATTGCATCATGTTAACACTCCAGTCAAATAACAAACCTAATCCATCTATTGAAATAAAAGAGTGGCAGCTCTGTTCATGGTCAAACTGGAACTAAAAGGGTGATGATAGTTTTATTATTTCCCTGTCAAAATATCAACGTGAGTACTTTTTTGAATTTCATCACACTAGATAGATTTTTTTTCTCTGAAAACAGAAATTCTTCAGCCACTCAAAGTTCAATTAAAAGCATCTAAGAGTTTTGGGTCAGATGAGTGTTGACTCACTCTGCATGTCAGATATCTCTCAGTGTGTCTTACCCAGATTTAAGGACAGCTAAACATACATAAATAATGAATTACCTGCAACACCACACATTGGATCGTTCTTTTTCAATATGGTAGGGCATGAGTGTAGCTTTGGTTTCAGTAAATCAAACTGACACTGTGACTGTAAAGGGGGGGGATTAAAATAGGATTAAGATAGGAAAAGTGATGGGGACTTATCCCTCCATCTCCAGTGCAAGTTATACTTTTGTGTGAAGGTAATGTTTGAGGGTTAAATTCCTGCAGCTGGGCTGGTGCCTGTGGGTCTTTTCAATCATCCATTTTCACTTTTAAGTGAAAGCAAACTGGATTACCTTGTCCCTGGTTATCGGAGAACATCTACAGGAGATCGTGGGAGATTCAGGCCCAAATATCATGCAGACATTCACAACCTCTTGTGTGTCAGAGGTGATTTTATGTCCACGTTTCAATGAAGAAATGGATCACAAACACCATTCCCACCTGGATGGGACAAAACCCTCAAGTCTCAGGGAACACGAAGAAGCAGCGACCTTTCTTCAGGCCCTCACAGAGCAGCATGGTTGGAGCACAATCAGCAGTCTCTTTCAGAGGTGTAAGTTAGTTACGACGGGCCCCACTGCAGGTTATTATGATGGCCCTCTGGCTCCATAATTAGGAAACACACACACACACATTGCGTTCTGCACTGCGTGCACCCAGCTGCAGCAGCCTAAAGTACCATCATGGATTTTCCGGTTCAAAGGTGTTAGCCAGACTAATGTTTTTGCAAAATAGAGAGCTCAAAGAGAAAGTTTTCAGAAGCATGGACAGCCCTGTCAAAATCTTAAAACGTGACTGCAAACACCTGACAGCTGTAGGGGAGGGGTCCACTGCGCTGAAATAACCACCAACAAAAATGAAGACAGACTACCTGGAAGCCACGACACACACTTCCACATCACTGATTACCCTGTTAGATCTCGTACTGTCAGCTTGAAATGATGTCTATCGTCTTGACGATAGGTCGGCGATGGGGAGATTTTTGGCGGTTGCGGTCTCTGTGAACCCCCATGGTGGCGGGTACCGTCCTGATGGAAAGCGACCCTAAAACTAAGTGCTGGTGTTGTCGATCTCATTGACGTTAGGCATGAGCCTCCTTAGTACTGCGACCGTAAACGTGCTTGGCGGCGACCTGACCCCGAAACGATAAGAGCCTTTCTAAACAGGGGCACGGCAGCCCGTAAGATCCACCAGCACCTGTAGGCTACTCACCTATCTGAAGGGCATCTGAATCTTTGACAATGTCCTTAGTAAAAAAAAGAAATCCAAAACAAGTTTTGCCGCCCTCTCCTCCTGTTCTTTTATCTGCTGCCTCTTCTTGCAAACCACTTTTATGTTTGAGTCACACGACTGCTAGCTTGCTCTGCTGGTCTGCTTGTCAGATTTTACGTTTCACCTAGCGGGAGACTTGTCGTCTTGTCACATGATCAAATAGAAACTTAAGATCATCAGTGCACATGTAGGCTTTCTGACACAAAAAAAAACAAAGAAAATAAGACAAAATAAATTCTGTGGAATACATTTTTTTTATACTTTGTTTGCTACACACTGTTTTCGATTAAACTACTGACTAACACCATGATAAAGGCGCACATTTGGAGGTAGATATACCACACGATCTCCTCAGCATTCATGAGTGAAAGGTGACATGGGAATCTACAGTACAACAGTAGTTTTCTTTTTTAAAGTAACTAGTTGAGTCCACCTCACAACGCTCCCGTGTACAGGCCCCTGTACAGTGCAGGCATATAGTTATAAGTCTACAGTTAGGCCCTTGGTTTCTTTGCTAGGAAGACCTGCCAGAATGATAGTGAGCTTGTAGCATCATCTCCCTGCTGAGAAGTTGGTGCTCCTTGCCATCAAAGAGTTAATCTTTACCGTGCTGAAATTCGTTCCACTCAGCAATGACACCGAGGCACGCAGGACAGATGAAATGGGTGCCGATAGAGGAGCAGCTGTGCGGCATCCTGAGGGACTTCCCATTCAGCCTTCAGCTGGATGAGACAACCACCTCTGACAACAACTCTCTGCTGATGGCCTGAAAATAAAGGCCCGTATGTGCATTTTGAATACAAAGAAACATTTATTAGCAAATTAGTTTTTTTTAAAGTAAATAAAATAACCAGTTGAAAATTGAATATTCTAAAAAATCTGCACAAATATAAATTTGCAGGTTTTACTCATTGCAGGTGTCTGAGGCTCTTACCGATGACTCCTCATTTCTACTGACCACCTGACGATTGTTGTTGCTGACAGTGAGTCAGTGACCTCCTGAACCTCGATGTCCCTGTCTGGGTGGGGCAGCCCTTTCAGGAGCGTCTTGTCAACATCCACAGCGATGAAAGAAAGAAAGGAAGATTTCTTGGATGCACTGCGTGTAAATCAGCATGAGCACTTGGCCCTGTGCATTTTGTTGCAATATTTTTTCTCACTTCTACATTCAGAGTCGAGCCTCTAATTTTTATGGTCAGTCTGTGAAAGGCCATGTCTTAAATACACACACACACACACACACCCTCTTCTCACAAACCCCGACATCTCTTCTCCGTCTCCGCTCTGATTTCCAGTTATGTTGCTTCATAATTCATCCACTCCTCTTTATTGTGTCGTTTGTTGCTTGCTGCTTGTCAGAAGAGAAGGAAGAGAGAAAAAAAAGGGTAAAATATATCTTCCTTCATCTTTAATCCTGTCTTATGAAATCAAAAAAAGCACATCTGAGCTAAGATTCATCGCTGGATTCAAAGAAATCTGTGAAAACAAAAGGAAGCTGTCAAAACCACACCTCGTCATCATGAGAAATCTCTGGATAGGGCCAGGCTGTTCCTCCAAAAAGGCAGGGCACTCAGGTTTAGTTTTTATCTGCTGCTTTTTAAAATCTATTATTATCCAGTCTACACTTATACTCCTATCCACAATACAGTGTTACTATTGCGGTAGGTACAGTTACTGTAAAGTTGGAGTAAATACAGCACAGATTTGTGTCATTGACGTCTTTTAACAGGAACTTCTTCATGTAGCTAACTGGCTGAATTAGAATATATAATGGGACATCCAAGTATTTCCAGCAGTTACAACTGAATTTGTGAGCAGAATCTATTGAGCAGAAATAGTAAAGGTAAAGGGATTCTCTCCAGACTCCAGACAGGTTGGAATGCTCACACTGTTAGTCTATGACTTCCAAATCTGTTGAAACTGTTGATTTGTTGCAAGGGGGAAAGATCCCGGTTTGGGTTACAATCACTGCTTCATTCATGTGAGGGGACCTTCATTGTCATGGTTACAATAATAGGAGTGTTCACATTTTCACATAAACAACCAGCTGTTTTCACCACTGCATGTAAGTGCAAATGTTCTGATATCTCCAAAGTTCACGTGGAGTGACTGCTGCTGCAAAAGCATCCCATTCTTTAGCTGGGGCTTGCTGGAAGGGATTTGTAGGCATTCACTAAGTAAAAAGAGTTACATAACATCCTTCATTTCCATCAGCATAGGAATAAAGTTGTCTCTTGGATGTGTTAACAGTGATGTAGGTTTATGTTGTGTCCAATTTAATTATTTAAGCTTCATTTCTGACGAATCATTCTTAATTACCAGCAGCAGCAGCCAACACAATATCCACACAGAAATACAAACAGTAAAAGTAGTAGTGGTACAGAAAATGAATAATGGTACTGATAATCATAGTAATATTAATAGTAATAACAACAGAACTAGCAGCCAATGTTGTGCAGCCACTGATTCAGACTCCACGGCTCCAGAGCCAGAAACCTGCAGCAAGCGATGGGAGGAGAGAGGAGAGGGACGATGGCAGGAGTGTAAACAAATCCCACATCACGTTTGACTATTGCTAGTCTATATTTTTTTCTTTGTATTTGACCAATGTATCATTCTACCAGAGACTTGAGGTGCATACCCCTTAAACAGCTGACCTTTGGGAGCTGCCGACAAGCTTTTCAGACTAAAGTAAAGATCGACTGTGGATGTTAATTTCAATCATTTTTTGGCAAAGGTTTGCTCAGCCAGCAATGAGTTTGAAAAGCAAATGTCAACCCGGAAAGAACGAGCTCTAGTTCAGCCTTTTAGGAATTTACAGAAAGCTCTGGTAGCAGTTATGTAGGGGGTTGTGCTGACACTTGAGGTGGTGCTCTTGGTGTGTATGTGTGAGCGTGTAAAGTGATGGTCCGCAGTCTCACCAGGCTTTGTGGTCACACACACACACACACACAGACTGTACAGATGTTGGAGACCAGTCTTCTGGGTGTTTTCAGTGGGTAGCAGCAGGTTTTGTCTTCAGGTGGATACTTACACAGCGGTGCTTTGAGCTAAATGCTCCTAAGCAGGCTAACATGCTCACAATGCCAATTATGAAGACAATACTAAAATGCTGATGTAGCAGGCACGCTATTTACCATGTTCATCATCTTAACATAAACATTAGCCATTAGTTCTACATCAAAGTTGTGGACAAGTTCAGCTCTGACCTGATGATGGTACTAGATAGAAAGTAAGAAGATCACCAAAATTAGTAGTTCCATTCCAACATAATTATTTGTAGAACATTTCATTACAATCCTTCCAACAGCTGTTGAGATATTTGAGACTGGACCAAAGTGGTGGACTGACCAACTGTTAATGGCGTCTGTAGTGAAGCTACAAAAAACAAAGTCGATAGAACAATTTCTTTTTCCCACAGGAGACTTAAATACTGTTTTTGGAAACATGAATGAAAAAAATTAAATGATAAGACATTGATGTTAGGTACTGATGTCATTCATAGCAGTGCTTCCCAACTGGTGGGTCCGTTCTCAGTGGGTCAAAGGCATTTGGGTCAAAAAATAAAACAACAAAACTTCCTTTTGAAATGTTGGGAATTTCCAAAATACCACATTTATTTTGAAGTAGCACATAAAATCTTCTAATTCAATTAAAACATATCAATAAAAGTATTATACAGTAAAGTAATGGCCTGACTAACATGCCGCCTTTATTATTTTCTGCATTACAGCTTCTGTTTTGCCCTGCTCTTTTTTGGGGTATATGTACATGTTATACTGTGTAAAATAGTTTTAGTAGCCTGAATGAGCCAGAATTACTTCTAACTGCTATTACATTGCTGTTTACGTTTTGTTCAATATTTCACTGATCTTTAAACTTTTAAGTGAATGGGTGATAACCCTGAGGCTCGACCAGTAACCACTGACTTACAGGGCAGAAACAAACACACTCATGGACTGAGTGATTGCTGTGCAATTTTAAAGAGATCAAATGGGAATGTTAAAAAAATAGTGACTAACTTTATTGTGTGTGTGTGTGTGTGTGTGTGTGTGTGTATGTGTGTGTGTGTGTGTGTGTGAAAGAAAGAGGCTGTACAACCTTACTCTGATTCATCATTGTATATGAGCTTGTCTGCCGTTGGAAAATGCATATGTCTGAGTGTGTGCTTCTTTGCCCGGGCATGAACACTACATATAGACACACACACTGTGTGCGTGTGTGTGTTTGCGGTGTGCTGAGGTATGCGCTGGCTGCTGGCGTAGTGTCGGTGGGCCTGCGACTTCACAGGGATTCCAGTGAAAGGTTTTAATTAGCCGCTGACTCGGGTCTTGGCAGCCGGTGTGGAGATGCTTATTGAGGACCATAAATCTGCAGCAACGAGTACGGGGCCACACCCTGGGGCCCTGCAGACACCCGGGCCGTCCCAGCCAGCCACACCTCTCTGCACCACAGACCCCCAGTGCCAGCTCTGACAGGGACGTGCTGCACTTTCTCCAGCTTGCAGACACTTGCACATTCTGCACAAACACATGTGCACCTATTCATTTGCACAGGGGACACATTAGAAGAGTTGTTGCAAGCTGATTTTGAAATGACACTGCATCATGCTCACTTACTCATTGCTATCCTCTCTGTCACATTCTGACTGATACATCACTCACTCACTCACTCACTCACTCACTCACTCACTCACTCACTCACTCACTCACTCACTCACAGCCAGCCTGTGTGTCCTCTGGCGGTTCCTATCAGGCATGGCAGCATCTGGAATTAAAGCTCTGAACCAGGACCAGTCTCTTGCTTCCCCTCAGTAACGCTGCAGAGCTGTGTGGGATGCTAAATCTCCATGACACTGACACAATGTAACTGTAATATGAACTGTTTGCATCAGCACATGCTGACTTGCAACTTTTACTTGAAAGGAAAACTCTGTTCATCTAGAGTCATATGGGGCACAATTTCAGTCATGTGATGACTTTGTATGAAAATGGTGCCTTCATTTTCTCAATGCTGCCACAACACATACATGAATGTCATGTGACTGATCTGAAACCTCAGGGTGGGAAGAGGGTGTAAAGCGTTGTATCGCTGTGTGTTTTGCTTCAGTTGTATCTTGCTCCGTATTTTCATCTATAAGACAAATGATTTCACAGGCCTCAGCAGGGATCACACAGTACCAGCGGGCAGACAGATTACATGCTGTAGTGAAATGACTTTGCTGTAATGGTTGATGAGGCTTCGTGGTTAGGGCTGGCGCAGGTAGCCACGTGCCACTAAATATTTTCTGCGTTTTTTTTTGTTTTTTTTTTACCATGCAAGCTGACGATGAAAATTCACTGTGTGTGGATTTCTTTTCCTCCTGATCAGACGAGGAAGCTTCATCTGGCAGATTGAGGCACAGAGCCATTAGCATACTTATGAACTTTCACACTGTCTTAATTCTCAAATTAAACACCTGCCTCGTTCTGCCGCTGAGGTGTTTCTGTGCACCATTTCTCTCTCGCTCTCTGTGTTTCGCTCTTCTCCTTCTCCTCCTCTTTCTCTCTCTCGGGTTTTGAACTTCTCTTTGTCCTCCCTACTGCCATAAAGGTGCAACGTGTGTGTACGATGTGGCCATAACTTTAGGTCCTGTTAGTTCAGTCAAATAATGAGCTAACGTGATCAGCAGAATGTGATGAAATACCAGCCCTGACGTCAACCAAAGACGTGTGTGTATTGTGTTGCAACATGCTAACCAGCGAGCGCCGGCCGTCCTGTCTTGTAACACCACTATGTGCCCCGGGAGGCGACAGTCCCACAGTAAAGCTCAGACCTCCTCCTGTAGTTTTAGCTGGAACACTACAGTACAAACCTTGTAGAGGTGGAGAAGAAATAAATTCAAACATCCAATCTTTTTTTAGCATTTAATGCTGAATATTTGTGACTAATTTTAAGAATCATTTAATTCCTCTTTCTCAAGCTGAAGAAATAATTCCCTGAGGGTCACAAAATGACAAAGGCATAGCATAGCTTCTTTGACAAACATAAAGTATGGCCCCTTGCAACTTTTTAAATATCTGATTCTGACTTTGCTGCATGATTCTGAAGCTGATTGGCACTTTTTTTTTTTACAACATTTCGTCAATATCACTCCCGTTGTCTCATGCTCTTTATGCTGGTTCAATTTCATTGTACACAGGCTGTCAAGAATGTCACACTTCTTTCACTTGACTTGTCACAGATGTCAAATTTCTCTCCAGCACTACCTCAAACATTTATGCCTGCTGCCTGCCCCGTGCGTATCCCATTACTCTACGGTGACTGTACTAAAATCTGACCAACATTAGCTGACACTGAGGAACAAGAACAATTTGCCAGCTACTAATGATTTGTCAAACGACTGCTCTTGCTTTTCAGCTGGAAATATCTTTGAAATCTCCAGTCAGTCCGTTGATTTCATTCAAGCCGGCTGACAGAAAGGCACCAAATTCACATTTTATTCTTTGTTTATTGCTTTACAGTAGCTATAGTCTACATCCCCATGCTCTCTAGTTTCTCCACCAGGCCTGAACGCATTATTGTTCCCCCGTCTTTCAGCAGTCTCTCCTCCACTCTGAGTCCACTCTGTTGAATTATTCTCTATGCTAATGCCGTCTTTCTTTCTCTCCGTGGTGTAAAAATCATTACATTTGTCGGCCGTCTGTTAGATCCCCGCTAATTAAAGAAAAGGTCACAGAGAGCAGCAGAGATGTCACAGGAAGAAACACTGACAAACATTACTGTACTCAGCGCAGGGACATATACTGTATTATACATATACTCCTGGGTGTCCCAAGCCAGCCTGTGACCTTTGCTATATATGCTTGCTGTGTATACAGAGTCGTAGTGTCCAAGGACAGCCTAAGTGCTGTAGCTAAGGTTTTGAACCACAATGCAATACTGTTTGGACTGTGATGAAATTTCGTAATGAAAAAATGATGTAACCTAATTACTTTGTTGATCCCCTGACGTCCCTTCCAACACCACCAGTAGGTTGATATTTTTTTCGTGAAGTGAACTGACTTGACAACTATTGGATGAATATCCATGCTGTTAGGGACAGATATTGGACGTAGATATATACACGCAGATACCTGCCATTCATTAAAGCAATGCATCCATGTGACCGCCATATTGCCACAGGGAAGCCCCGCCTCCTATTGCATGCAAGTCTATTGAGGCAGGAGGTCCATTTAAATCATTATAACTCACTGAATTTTTTAATGGATTATGGATTTTCCAGCAGCTTGGTTTGTTATTTGTATTTATGGTACAAGTAATTATTTGGTTGCATTAAACATGTGTGTTTACATATATATAGTATAGATATTAGATAGATTTCTTGGGGGGGAGGTTTCTTTTATTAACTACATTTCTGACAGGCTTCACAATTCTGTTTTTACTTACTTTCCATATAGTGAAATATTGATATTTTCCTTGTTTAGTTTTAAATTACATTATTTGCAAAAATGACATATAGTGTATTAGCAGCTGCAGAGTCCCGGTGTAACAGGTACGTTACTTTTGTAACTACAATTCATACACATTTACTGTATGTCTTGTTAGCACAATGAAAAAGCTAACACACATAAGCAGTTTAAAGTAATTGATTGATAACAATGATTGAAAACATCTTAGCACCCTACTGATAGAACTTATATAAAACAGTCCATCTTAGCCTGTCATTACTTAGCTTAGTTTATGATCACACTTAATGTTGTTAGCTTAAAAGAACACTGAATGACAGAGATTAACATTTCTATGTGACGTACCTACGTTATTACATTCAAGGACATTGTTTTAGGTGAAATTCCAATGTTTAAAAAAATCAACAATATGTGCACATTGTAAATACAGTATTAGATGAGAGGAAAATCTTTATGGCAAACAAGGTGTGGGTAAGGTTAGGCAACTAAAATAGTTGAATTTAGGAAAAAGCACCACTCCGATCTCCACACCCTTACTGCCTCACAACATAACGTGCACACTACTTGCTGCATTAGCAATGAACATTGGCGTTGGACATAAATTGTGTGGAATTGTCCATTAGAAACATAATTCTGGGCTGAAACATCAGCAACAAAATTTAAACACAAATGGGTCAAGCACATGTTTGTAGACTCACTCGTTCTCCCAGATATAAGGACACACAAATACTGAACCTTTTAATGCCACAGATGTTCAAACATCCTTACTTGGACTGTGTTGTTAGAGGCAGACAACTGCCATCTCTTCTATTCTCACATTTCTCCTCTCCAGCATTCCTCTCCGAAAACGACTCCCCTGACTCAAACACTGCAGCCCCAGACTCCATAAAATCTGAGACACCTTGCTATACAATATACATGTATGTTTTCTGATGGTAGACTACAGTAGATTTTGTTATCACCCTAAATCAGTTCAACAGAGCCTCTTAAAAAAGGACGATATTTTAGAGAATAAAAAATAAACGTCAAGAGGGAGGCACCCTGACAGAGGAATGACAGATTCGATCTGTATGTGAAAGCCCCACCTAGGACGCCTGGCAGGCAGTAATGCTGTGAGCGAAGGCAAACCTCATAAAAGGAGTGGCATGCAAGCGAGATGGGCTCCGTCGCCTGCAGGGCACTAATGGCAGCCGAGAGGCAGCAAAGCCTGAAATAAGGAGATACTAAAATTTATGAAAAGAATCAACCATCCAGCCTGATTACCACTCTCACAGAGGAGGAGGTGAGAGCGCGTGTGTGACAGCAAAAGAGATTTTAAAGGAGAGGTGAGACACGTATTCAGCAATACATCAAAAGCATCAGATAGTTTCCCGCCTCCTCCTTCAGTGGAACAAGTTCTTTGGGGACGTAACTTAACCTTGTGGTCTTAAACTGATACAGTCTTTTAAAGAAACATTTTGAGAAATGGGCTTGTGTCCTGACTTTCTCTGGGTCCTATATGAAGAGCTGTATCAGTTGCTTCTTTGTTCTTCCAGTATTGGGCATGTTTAGCCTAGCTTAGCACAAAGACTGGAAGCAAGAAGAAACTTCAAGCATATAATTCTATTAAAAGGGGAAAAAAGGAAATCTTACCACAGCTCCAAAGCTGTCTTAAGGATATTTTCACACTTGGTCCAGATGCTTAGGCTCGCACCCAAAAATGGTGTCTTCAATCATTTGGGAGGGGAAAGTCATTTCTGCTGCTTTGTTTCCACAAAATGTTTGTTTTCCCTCCAAATAGTAAATTGTACCCATTGTGTGCCACGTGTCTTTGACAATACCATACGTCACCTGTATCACCTGTCACCTGTTGGTGAGCCTCCAAGTTCTGCAAATATAGAAAACAGAGTCTTCTTCCTCATTGTAAAGCAACAAAAAAAAAGTGAAAATGTGCAAGGCAGTCTGAAATAAATTCAGTGGTCACTTGTGTTTCTACCAATCCTACCAGTGCAGGCAGAAATCATTTGCAACCTTAGACTGCATGAGAATACAAACTCAAAAAGTCACAAGGATGTGCTGTGGCTATTTGCAAGTGTAAACAGGTTACATGTATGGTCACATTACATGCCCTGTGAAAATGAATTTACATGCCTGTTTTCACCTTTGACCTTTGGATTTACCAAAGATAAATCATTGTCCAATCAACGTGTGCCATCACCCTGTTCAGTACAATATGATCCCACAAACAGCAGAATTGTACTGACAGGCTGTTTACACTCTATTGTTTTGCAGCCAAATGTTGTAAGCATTACACAAAGTGAACTGTGGAAGCATGTCAACCTGAGAGCAACAGTGAGTTTAATGACAGCACTTCAACATGAACTGACCCGCTCATTTGAAAAGCCATTACAAGCTGTTTGGTTAATCAGTCGATTAGTCGCGAACTATAACGCTCTATTTATCAAGTGGCCGGGGCTCCCGGCTCACCTCACGCTTCACTTCCATCTGATCCTGGCTCAGGGATCTGCTGTTTGGCAAAAGAAAGGCCCATATATAAAAAGAGCCCTGCACAAAAGAATGTGTTAATTACTAATTAGAGAGAGAGGGACCAACTTGTGAGTGTTTGCTGGAAAGCTACACTCGCTGCATTCATGTGTGTGTGTGTGGGTGGGTGTGTGATCAATGCTTGTTCTATTTTGAGCCATACACTGATGGTGCCACCAGGACCCAACTCATCAAATCAGATGGAGGAGTCAGGGGGACATTGAACAATAATTTAAGGGTCTAATGAGTTGATGACAGGACTGTTAACACCGGCTTAAACTGTTTCCACGAGTCTGTTTCTGTTTTTTTTTGGACCCATGAAGGCCTTTATCATGTAAATCCACATTGTATAGTGGATAGTCATAACAGTCAGGATGGTCAAGCATCAGACTTTGACACCTCAGAACGTGAGCTCCTTGTCTGCTCCTTGTCCACGAATGGCGGATGTTTCTTTTACTTATGATCACAACTCTTTCCAAACCAAGTAGTTTTAGTTGTCATGAGTTAACTAAAGCCTAAACATAGCGTAGCTGATATAACCACCACGACCATCCTCGTGGTGGTACTGCCCAGCTGGGGGTGCCAAGATAACTTCATCCTTCTTTTTTTTGTTGCTAAGAATCCCACATATTCACCTTAAATTCACCTTCAACCAACTTTTCACACAACCACTGAAAAATACTGAAACTCCTGAATACAGTAAATAAGCCTTGCCACCCAGTTAACGTGGAGAATATTAGTGTCATATAAAAAGTGGGTCCTCTCTTGCTCACTTCCCAACCTGCCATTATAACTGTGCCATGAAAATATTGCCATAGCCGGTCCTCTCCTTCCTCTTCCCTTCATCTAAAAAGAATGTTTTCATAATATGAAATAATAATGCCCTGTTTGCAGCTGCCGTCTCAGCTCCATAATGGGGATGCAGGAGTGAAAGAAAAGTGGGTGAATTAAACTTTAAGGAGACGGCGGTGGAAATTTA
Source organism: Lepomis gibbosus (assembly GCA_029875015.1). NCBI lineage: Eukaryota > Metazoa > Chordata > Actinopteri > Centrarchiformes > Centrarchidae > Lepomis > Lepomis gibbosus. The sequence goes on from JAPMOB010200117.1 coordinate 13,609, forward strand.
GCAGTGTCTATTAAAAATCACATTTAAAGGAAACGGGTGGGTGGGAGGGGGGGTGTAAAGAGCATGAAAACAAAGACAGATTTGAAATAATAGGTTTGCGGTGTTTCTTCCCTCACTTTGCGCTCTCCTGGTTGGATGACTGGGTGCCAGTTTGGCATGGCCTCGTCATTAAAGATGGCATATGCAGCCGACGGGTCCCTCAGAGTAATGCGAACTTCTGCAGCCTGTCTCCCCAGACTCAACCCCCCTACACTCCCGCCCCGCCCGCCTTCCTCTCACTGATGTTAAAAGAAATCTTTATTGTCAGTCACATATCCTATTCACTTTGTTCACCTGCACTGACAACCCTGAGCTGTGTGTGAGAGAAAGAGTGTGTACAGGTGAGTGTATGCTATCCATGCGTGTGTGTGGGTTTCACATGCACGAGAAAGGTGTGAGAATGCAGAGTTTGTGTGTTGCTGTGTGTACTGTACATATGTGCGCACGCGTGTGTGTGTGTGCCCACTGCTGTAAAGTAGCCTACCCCCGCCCTCCCGTTCATCTCCCTCCTCTTCTAGATGTCGGTATCCCTGAGTTTCTAAATGCTCCCTCATTAGCTGAAATCTGTTTGAAACCTCCAAGTGAGAGGCTGGTAACGAAGTGGTGCTGGCTTCATCCCTCTATCTCCCGACGTCTGACAGGTGGGGAGAACAAGGGGTGGGGTTGGGGTTGGGAGGACTGTTTGATTTGAGGATGAGGGGGTGACTGAGGGGAGGAGGAGAAGGAGGAAGTGAGGGAGGAAAGGATGTGGGAGGTGGACCTCGGTGATGTGGAGGGGTGGGTAGCGGGGGAGTGTCACCGAGCTTTGCGGAGTCTCTCCACCCCGGAAAGCCTTCATGTGTCTTGCTGCTCCTCTGTGACTGCGGCGCCTCGATGGGAGAAGGATGACAAGTCCCAGTAAATTATTTATCTGGCTCAGCCACCAAGTTTGCCCCGCGCTTCATTATACCTGATTGGCTCCTTAATGGGGTGAATCATTTGAAGGCACTGGGCCAGTTGCAGAGATGGCCTCCTGAAGAAGACGGCAAGTTTCTGATCTTTCCCAGTGTAATGGGGAGGAAAAGACCAAAGTCCGGACACTTTTTCTTGGAAATAAGCGGCAGTGGTGTGGCGGCCGGCTGAGTTTTTAATGATGGGGCTCCTTTAGCGGAGTCTCTACTGCAGATATGCGATGGTGACAGTTTAACCAAGAGATAGTGCATAGATACTTGTCAATTTATTAACTGTGCCCATTATGTAAATTCTTTCTTTGAGCTGTGTTGCACCACTGTCAACAGTTTAAGGAAATTTCCCTCTGAATAAATTTGCTTTGAAGAACATCTTCATGCCTTGATATTAAACTACTTTGCTCTTAAAATGTAGTGTGAAAGCCTTTAAAAGGCAAGTGTCAACAAAATAGCAACAAAATAATTGCACTAAGTGCAGGGGAATCTAAACTCATGGAGGTGTTGTGATTGGCAGCCCGTCAGTTGGAAAACTTCACAGTAATTGCTTTACTCCAGGTGAGGCAGTGGGATCTGCTACTTGTTTATGGAGATGGAGGTATCAAAATCCTCCGGGTGACGAGCTAAAAACGCCTGGCATACAATCTGTCGGCTGTCTCGTGACCCCCGACGCCAGGGCTGATAAGACGCGGTCACGTGCGCCCGAGGAGCTACCTGGGAGTGATAGAGGAAGATTTTAGACTGCGCATCACGCAAGCAAATTGAAACTTTTGCATCTTTTCCTTATCTGCAGGTGCTTTTTTTCCACAGGGAGAGATAAGAGTTCATGCTTAGAAAGCCTGATTATCTCCTAAAATAAACAAATATGGACAGCCATGTCTATCAAGCCATGACAAAACCTCTACCTCCACCACTCGTTTGTATATATATATATATATATATATATAAATTCACTGCACTGACTCTGGGAACGAGGAGGTGTGTGCATGTTTCGATTAGTTTGGCATCACCAAAGAACTTTAAATTGAATTCCCCTTTTGAAACACACACACTGTGTTGTAATCAGACATGTCAAATTGCAAAGTGCATCAGCTCATCTTGTTTCATTTAAAAAAATATTTGAAAATGAATTAGATCACAGGGTCATAGGCATCTTAATTCCTTCCAAAGTCAGATGATTTTCATTTGCTTTGGGTTAATATACCCAAGGGCATACAATTATGGAATAATGAAATTTGCATAAATGAGGTATACAGTGTCCACCTTTAGAAGAGTTGAGTGCATTAAGAGCTCGGTTTTCTATGTGGAAAACAACTGAAACAACAAACTCCAACAAAACAAGCAGATTTTTTTCTAATTAGCGAATGGAATAGAAGTTACAAGGTATTTATGTTTTACTTTTAGTGTCTTTATCTCTATAAATAAGTAGAGAGAGTTAAATGAACAAGTTGTACAAAAGGGCATGTCTCCAAGAAGCCGGCTGATTTTCAATTAACCTAATGACACAGAGGCCGATGCTATCTGTTTGCTGCAGTTAGCTCAGGTAGAGCAACGGATAAAGTATGCACAGCAAACAGATACAACAAACAGTAAGAATAGAATTGTGACCGCATTACCTCCCTGTAACTCTATGACAGTGTATGTCTTATTTAATGAAAATAGAGGGCTCCAGTCGGCTCTTGAAATAACCAAGTGCACCCCCCTTGTCTGGCTCTTGTCAAGGCTGCTGGCAGCTTGACTCACTTTCAGCAGGAGTTCACGGTTAGTGAAATGTGACCCTCCATTTCTTCACCCTCTGTGCTGACCTTTCACTGGACCAGCAGGCTAATTTTTTGCTTGAATGGCCAGCAGTCAGGATGTGTCATTTAATTCCACCTGAAATGGATACAGGTACGCGCGACATACACGATTAAACTGAACTCTCCTCTGGTTAATCTAAGGAGCATATGGGGAGAAATGGGGATTTTGATTTAATTTTTCAGACACCCTCAGACATGGAAGTGGACATGATCCAGTTTGGTGTAAGAACATCAAGATACATCATAACTTTTTGTAAAGACAGTGGCCAGTCAGAGAAAGCAGAGTTCTCCTGCTCACGGAGCCATGTCGGCAGTGCCTACATGTACCAGGATCTATTGCACATGAGCTTTTGCCCAGAACCCACAGAGACACAGCCCAATAGTCTATTCTTCGTTTACACTGCAGCAGCTAACAAAGGGCAGGTAGGAGTAGAAAACAAATGTACCTTTCTCAAACAGGAATGTAGTAATTTCACATATGAATGTGCATCAAACAGCTAATGTTGAATGGTAAATGAGGTACAGAAGAACATAGTTTATATTTTCATTCTAGTAGTTATACAAGACAAATTAGTTGGCATTTTGAATAACTGATGAGATTGTATGGACTCAGAAGTAGACAAACCAAAAAACAAGTTTGACCATATTGGAACCTCTTGGTATTACTGTTGTGGGAAGAAGCAGGACTGGAAAGTTCACCATATTTTGATGACATTTTTTACACATGTCTACGTGTACACAATCTTTAGCAGTGTCCTCGCTGCAGTTAGTAACTCATGCAATTCATGCACAAGGTGAAACACTGCCCCCATTTTGTCTGGAGTAGAGGCTGACATTTTTTCGGGAATCCCACAGGTCACGGGATTCCCATGGGATTCCTGCAGGATGGGAGTCATATTTACTATTAATTGATTTGGACGGTACAGGATAAATGGTTAACGGGAGTGGACGGGAGCGAGAATCAACCAATAGCAAAGACGACAAAAAAATCTAAATGCACCTAAATGCAAAAAAAAGTAAATGCACCATTTTGTAGTT
>JAPMOB010200118.1:0-18654 GCA_029875015.1 Lepomis gibbosus
AAATGGTTGAGGAGTTATTCCTGATTCATTTTGGGTATGTAATTTTAGGCGTTTTTTATGGAAAAAGGTGGCAGCTTTCATTAAAAGTGAGTCTGTTTTTGGTACTTGTAAATAGAGCCCGACCGATATTACGGCCAGCCGATATTATCGATCGTTGCAATGAGCTAATTGCATTTAATCGGCATCGGCCGTTTATAACAGCAGATACGGATATTAAAAAAGAAACCCAGAGTCAGATCCTTCACTCATGTCACGGGTGTTATATAGTTTGCCCACCAGAGGGTGACCAGCTGCAGATCCCCTGTTAACTACACAGCCTCACCACAAAAACCACAGAAGAAAAAATCAGCTGACTGGAGTTTGCCAGAGTTTACTGCAGCATGTTAATACCAAACATGCAGAGGGCTGTGTGAGCGGGGACTTAAGTCTTTTGTCAAGTTAAATACATGACTTTAATAATTATAATAAAAACAGAACCAGTGACTTATCCTCTCCTGAAAACATTCATGACTTGCTAACCCTCCAGTTTTTCACTGCCATCTCCAGGCTTCCTAGCAGTTCACAGCAGGTTAATGTTATGGTAGTTGGGTGTTGGAAGCTACTGACAGACGTAACTGTAGATTTATTTCAAACAGTGTGGCAATTCTAGCAAACGGTCCACATTTGTCCCTAGTTCATCACTTCTAAATATTCTCTAAAATCACGTAACGTTACAGCAGCTAACACTGCCCGTTGCTAAATTAGCCATAAAGCTAATGCCGTGTTTATCAGTGGAGGAGCTAACGTCGCAATGGGCCGTTAAACTATAGTTTCTGACATATTCTAAATATATGTGTCTGTCTGTAGTTAGTCTGCGTGTCTGAACAAGAATCTAACACGGCTTCCTGTAGCTCCTCTTTTTGTGATGTAGATATGAAACGCTGTAGTCAGAGCTGGAACGGTTCTGGTTGTAGTTATAACGTTAGCAAAATAAAATCACAAAGTTGCAGGTCCTCGTTGTAGAGAGTCATGTTGTATTAGATGAACAGTAGCACACTGTATTATAGATTTATACCGATGGTGGTTAAATGGTTTTACGTAGCTCTGGTTAGAATTAAAGAGTGCTGGTAAAGGGATGAACTAGATGTGAATATGCTACATTGGCAGATTATGTGTAAAGTGAAATACACATGCTTATTCTCTCTCACACAAAGTGTCAGGCTACAGACGAGTTCTTCTGAAGCACCACTGCCCTCGACCTGTTGACAAATCCAGCAGCTCTCACAAAATGCATATTAAGATCTAATCACAGTGCAGACAGACTTGAGATAATGCAAACGCTTTGCAATACCAGGTGGAAATGCAGTGGCCAGTGCTCTGATGTCATTACCCAGACAATGAATCCAGATACAGATCACAGGTTGGGGAGAGGTTAGACATCAGCTGACAGGGAAGACAGCAGAAGGGTTTCTTTAACATCAAGGCCAGCTTATTATCCAAAACACACTAACAGAGGTCTAAAGGCTCATTTGTCTTCATTGATGCTTTGTTTCTTTAAATCTCAGCTAGTTCAGATCCCCCATGAAGTGTGTGTGTTGCTACTATTTGTGTGGATTTGTGAGTTTTTTTCCTGATAGTCTGATACACAGTTTCTTTGTATGTTCATTATTTTACTTCAGAGCATTGTTAGACCAGTTTGGTGAAACAAAGCAGTCTTGTTCTCCTCTTTCTCTCTTCACTCTGTGAAACGCTGAATTCTCCAGTTTGAGAGCAGCGAGCTGTGATGTTGGTTTAGTTTAAAAAGGTTTATTAGCTTTGTCTCCAAACTTTACATGAGAAGATCGATATCTGTCTCATGTTAGAGCAGTTACAGAGCTGGAGTCAGGGCTAGGGTTAGGTATCCAGACCCGGCTCAAAGTTGGAACAGTTACAAAATTTCCAAGAACTGTGGATTGGATAAGAACTGTGCGTTTGGATTCTGCTTGTCGGTTTCTAACTTCCTGCATATTTCATCTCCTGATTGAACTGCAGTGAGCATTTTACAGTCCATAAAAGTGTTTCTCATCTGCCACGCCGACCTAACGTCACCTCATTTGTTACACAGTACGTCAACAAAGCACGAAGAAGAGAGTCCTTCTGTTTCCAGTCCTGGACCATGGCGGGCCGCAGTAAACGCTCCAAAGTTTGGTTTAGCTTCATTAAAAAAAAATGAAACCGCAAAATGCAACAGCTGCAGTAAGGAGGTTTGGTGCTAGGGAGGAAGCAGCCTCAACATGACGAAGCGTTTACTTCAACATGGCGTGAATCTGAAGGAACTTGCCGTGTTCAATGTGTCGCGCTCTACCTGCTACAATGACACCCCAGATACAGCTAACGCTAACAGTAGCAACGTCTCAGGTACAAAAAACAGGTGAGCTGACGTTCACCTTTTATACTGAAGGGAAACCAATGAGGTCTACAAAGGATTCAATATATATATTTTTCTTAGAGACGAGTCTTCAGAGACGCCCCTCTAGTACAGAGACTCCTTTCACTTTAGCCAAAAAGGGGAAGATGAGCAAGGAGGAAGAGGAGGAAGGTCACCGAGCGCTGACCAGATCTGGGGTGAAGGAATCAGAACTGAGAAACAAAGCCTAATTCTTAGCCTAGCTTATCATAAAGACTGGTAGTAGCGGGAAACTGTTCTGTCCAACGTTAACACTTTAAAGTTCGCTAATCAACACAACATATCTTGTTTCATCTGTACAAAAACCAGAACTGCTGAACCATTCCTTACATGGTTGGAGTCTTTATTTTGACTCAGTGCGGCATGAGGTTACAATTGAATTTGAACTGGGGGAGTAACACAACACTACTGGCATTAGTCTGATGTCATGATTTCATATTTGTGATCACTCTCATGCTTCTTATATTCAAATCCTCTGGTGAAACACTGGAGGCCGAGTAGAAAAGGTGAAGGTCCACATTCTGCACACTTGATGTATGGCTCAGTTAGATAAGATGAGCATTAAAACTGAAATCTTATTGTCAGACAGCGCTGGTTGCTTATGAAACAAACAAGACACAGACACGTGTCAGCCATGTCGGCAGATGAACTCTTTACACACTTACATGCAACAAAGGAAACTATCATTTCACCAGCCACCACTTTATTAAAACAGACTTTATTTAATGTGCAATGATGTAAACATGTTCCCACCATGTTCACATGTGTAACTGGCTGCCAGATGAAACGTCACACATGTGAAATCTCTGTGTGGTTTATTATTTGCCAACTAACTCACAGGAAACAGACACACAAGTGACAGACCACCGGGTTCCTGGGAAACACGACTGAGGACAGTAAAGCGCTAAGGGGGCGGGACAGAACCTATATCCTGTGGTATGGTGCTAGGTTTACCTTGATTGACATATGCCATTCATACTCCTGGCATGCAAGCTGGGCCTCAAACCTGGCCTTCTCAAACATCTGTCTCTTCTTCTGGAACTCATAGCCACCTTCCTCCATGTGCGGCTACAGGACGCATCAAACGTTTAGGCTTTAAATGACCTTAAAGCTCTGCTGTTACATAAAAAAACTTTACAAGCTTTATATTTCCAAGGACAAAGACACAAAAAAGTAGCGGTGTAAGGGATTGTAGTGATCCGTACGAATCTGGGTTAGGGCGACGAGAGCAACGTTTTGAAACCCTGTAGGCTGAGACTTTAGCCATTTTCAGGACACTGGTCTGCTTGTCATCATAGAAACAGGTCTTCAGATTGTGATGTTTATTGCAGCTACAGTTATGTATCTGATGCTTTCCTTCGACACTCAGCGGAGCAGCTTGGCCTCTTTGCTTGTCTGTGGCACAGCAGCCTTCAGTGTTTACAGGCTGCAATCAGATCAGTGCTGTGGGTGGGCCACTGAGAGACTACAGTGTGGTGACTACAGAAGGACCGAGGTGGCTAATTCAGAGCCAAAGTTAAGCTAAAATAACCCTTTTTTAACTGATGCTGCTCCATGACTCAAAACCAATGGTTTAAAGGCAAACTGGATCTCCATCTTATGAGTATACATATCAAGGAAAATGGATTTAAGTCTACTGCATCAAGTAAATGTAAATCCACACTATGTGCAGGATTTACAGTGGGAGTAAGAATACGCTGCTTTTTTGTTTCACATATTGAATACATTTGGGTTTGTTGAATGCTGACCCAGAAAATGTTAACAGTTTTAAATCATTAATTGAGGAAGGTTATTTGATATTGAATAATTATTACGTGTTGCAGTGTTGATCTAGAACCTGGAGTTTACACCAAACTCAGAGACCAAAGTCTCTCCAGATTTAAGAATCACCTTAAAGGAGACCTATTATGCATTTCCATATTTTATGACTTATCTACAATATTACATTGTTGGATTTTCATGTTGAAAATGGCCAAAGCTTGAAATAATGAGGTTAAACTATTTAAAAGAAATTCCTTTGAGCCAAAAACCTTTCTCCTGCTCTGCACGCTTGGTTTTCAACAGCTTTTTCTACCAACGGCGCCGTTCTACGACATAAGGAGCCAGACGGAGCTGGTGTTCCATAGATGGTTATTTGCTCCGCACAGCAATCAGAAGACAGTGGACTTTGAGAGGGCGGGCTTAAAGAGACAGCAGCATCTACAGCTTGTTTCAGACAGAGGCTGAAATGAAGCCCTACATGAAGAGCCAGTATAAGACAGACAATTGTTTTTTTTGAACTTTGAATCATGCAAAGCTGTCACACAGGAGTCACAGAACTACAATATATGACTGGAAAAGCAGTACTAGGTCTCCTTTAATGATGTTCAATAGAAAGTTGTTGCCGTCATTCACCATTACATTACAATAAGGTGTGAACTATCATCATGTATGCTGATGACAACATGTTATTTCTGCACACTGTACCTTTGGTGTGGTGACGCCATCATCACTGTCCTGACCACTGGAGAGAGAGCAAAATGGATACGATTTAACACATTAGCAGATACGGAAGCAGTGACTACAATCTACACATTGACTGTTCATCTACATGCAGACGTTGGCAAAAACACACCACAAGTAAAAACACTCAAACATCATTGACTTTCACTTGCATCTGCCTTTAGCAATGCAAGTAAAAGTGGCAGAACTTCACGAGACAAACTTGTTGACAGTGCTTTTAAAACTCTCAATGAGAGGGGAGTCCAGGATTGAATACTGAGATTTGAAATTGGGGTATTTCCTGCAAAAGTTAGACTTCTAAAGTTAGAAGGATGGAGGATTTCCAAAGAAAAACTATGTAGTGTTTGTAGTCAGTTTAACCAAACCATTTTCAGTTTGGCCTGTGGTTAGGTGAGCTTCACTAGCAGCTAACAGAGCCTGAAACATCACTGTTGCTAGGGTTGCATTCAGTTCAACATACCTTAAGCACTGAGTTAGAACAGTGGTTTAACTGTTTGAGGTGTCCTGATTAACAATTTTAACAGACACCTGCTGGCCAAACAGAAATGAGTATTTTCCATGACCATGGTATGAAGTAATTTAACACACAGACTCACACACACACTGTCTTACTTGAGTGACTCTTCCACAGTGACCATCTCCACCGGGTAAAGCTGAACTCCAGAGAGGTCGTCCTGCTCTGTGCTCACTCTGACACACACAAGAACTACGTTATTAAAAAGATTCATTTAATTTAAACATATTCTCAATATTTTCTAAGTCTACGCTGAGTGTTTCCTAGCTACGAAAAATCCAAACATGATTCTACAGGCTCATTCTTTACACATTTGGGAATTGAGTGCTACTTATTTTGAATATACAACCATTAAAATTTTCAAATAGGATACATAAAGGTAGCTAAACTCCACTCTGTGATGTGTTGTGCGAGTTCTCACCTGCTGGGATCCTGCAGCAGCTCCACGGCCTCCTTCAGCTGGTTGATCATGTCGATGTGGAGCTCTGTGCCCCCTGTGACCTTTGACCTGTGACACCAAAAACACAAGTGATGAGGAAAGGCCAATTTAAATGTCTGTGTCCCATCTATGCATGTAGACGCATTCATCGTTTGGCTCTTGTAGACTTTCCAAATGTTATCGGAATGAATGGATGAAATTCCAATACTGAAACGATACATTTCTCTGGGGGGTTGCGAAAAATGTATTCACTGTTACAGATGCTTATTTCACAATGTAAGTCTGCGGGGAAAAGTTCTGGTTTGAACTTTAGTTAAACTGACTTAAAAGCAAGGAGCTCTTCATAGGCGGCTTGGAGGAGGAAATGTGATGCTACTAAGCAGACCAATCACAGTTCATGCAGTAACATTTTTGGGGAGGTCAGGCTACTGTGTAGATTCCATTAAGTATAAACACATGTTTAAACTGGTCTTAACATGAATATCCTAAATCACAGTGGCGAAGGTCATTGTGCTACTCCACCATTTTGAAAGGTTGAAATGAATCCACAACTGCCTAAATGTTCTTAACTGATAGAGAACAATGTAATCAAACAATTAATATAAACAGAGGAAAATCAGTTGTGATATAACATAAAATATACCACATTAAATACAGATTTTTAGCAATTTAACTTGTTTAAAAAGCTGACAGTATATACCTTCTGTGCTCAGCCCTTTTCTACTTATTTTGTTTTCTCTTTGATTTGTTTAAAATGCAAAACTGTGGCAAAAATAATAAAAAGCCCTCAATCTCAAAAACAAATAAACACAGAAAGAAGTGGAAAAAAAGACTAACTTACATTTGTTGTGTTGGCCAGTGTGAGTCTTCCTCTATCCTGAGGGGCTCTTCAAAGTCTGCTGCTGTCCGACCCTGAACACAAACACACATCAGCACCAGCTGTAGCTGTCACATGATCCACAGACGCACCCAGCCATTGGCCAAAATCCAGAGACGTTACCACCATCCCCTGGTACACAAACTCAACAATAAGGACACTGTTACAAGCTCTTTCTTTCCTGAATCAGTTCCTCCCTTCCTCCACTCTCTTGCCTTGGTCGTCGCACTGAGATGAATGGGTCAACTGGGATAAAGCTGGACCACTTCTTCTTGTCACTATTAGATCACTACTAAATCTGAAATGGTCATCTAAACATGAGTGAAAATAGTGCTGAGATGTGGGAGCACGGTCACATGATGCGGGCTGAGGAACTGGAGCAGTCAGACCAGACCAGATCCAGATTAACTAAACCACTTTGTTTTGGAGGTGACAAAGAAAGCAAATGCACCATCAGCAATAATCTTTCATAGCACAGGAAAACTGAGTGCAAGTAACTACGGCAAGCACAGCAGGCCAAAGTATACTGTAATGGATGTACAGTACACAACAGACAGGTTTGGTATCATTGCACAGCTCGCCTTCGTTTGTCTAATCCTGTTTGGTTTCAGCTTCTCCAGTCGTCTAACTGCTGCGTGTTTCTCGACACATCAGATTTATTGTTAATGATATTACCGTCGTCCACATCTCAGATCGATAAAATACAAAAGGACAGTCTGTTTTGGAAGCGCCAGAGTGTTTCAACATGTCCTCCAAATTCAACCTGGTTATGTTTAGGCAAACGATGGTTTGAAGAAACAACGCTGTCTGATGGTTGGGAATGTTATAATCTGATATTTTGTTCACCCATTCGTGGCTCTAAAATAACATCACACCACCTCCTCCTTTCTTCCCGACACACAGGAGTGAAAGTGACCACTTCAACTAGAGGACTTTGTCACTTGAACGTAAACGAAGATTGTTTGGACTTTGCTGAAACGACTGATGTGGTTGTTTTTTCTGAGCCACTTTTGGTCTGAAGCGCCTCACTTGTTCACTTGTTTAATTTTGGTCCTTATTTGGTCACGGCTGAGTCTCTGAGGGGACTCGTAGGCTCACGGTGACGTAGCCCTCTATAACGAGACAGTCTCTCCAACTGCTGGGCCTTTCATGTGACATCAATCAACAACTTTTAATTCTAAAAAAGTAAATGAAACGATTATTAACTGACACAAAGTGACAGTTTAGGCTCCATTAAAACAAGCCACAGACTTCAGGATCCCTGCGCGACGAGCAGCTTAACGAACACTGGAATACAGTAGAACAGGTTACGTAACCACACTTCAGTCAGCGTGTGGAGTTATTCATGAAGAGGACCTTTTACTGCGTCAGTCTATAACAATAAACTGGCTGAAAGGAGAAGCACTACAACATGAAGTCTTGCCTTTATGTAGTTGACGAAGCGAGTGCTGAGAGCCGAGTCTCTGTAGCTGAACTGGTCCCTCAGGGCTTCCGTAGGGCTCTCCTCAATGAGACGGACCGAGTCGGAGTTTGGGTCAGCTGGAATGAAGAAAAGTGAAACGTCTTTAGGGCTTTAGGGCTCTCAAATGAAAAGGCAGATAGTAGATATAGGACATTATGCAGTAAATATGGAGTGATTTCAGAAAGTATCCACAGTGTTCAGAATGTAATTAGTGCCAACATCATCACTGGAACAATTAAAGCATCCTCCACAGCTTTTACTTTCTGTTAACAACCTGATTTGTTCATAAATTAATGTGTTTCTGTAGCTAACCGCTGCTGCACAGTAGAGGTTTACCGATTCAAAAAAGGCAGATACCACAGACTTGGGATCTCACGGAAACTTGCGTGATCAAATGTGACTTCAGACAGAAACAAACATGGAGGCAGACTGTCGTCGTCAGCTGGTTGACCTTGTGTGTGCTGTGTTTGTGTAGAAAAACAAAAGAAGAATCTAACTGTGGATGTACTCGAGGCTTAGAAGATGGAAACAGCAAGTTTATGCGTTTAATAGCACAGATACACAACACGCTGAAGACGCTTCCTGGTCATCTCACTCTCATTGGCTGTGGCGGGTTTCTAATTGGAGCCTCCGATCTAGTCGGCAACCTTAAGATTATGTCAGTAAACCCCTCACACTATAGGATCTTTCGGGCTGATAATCTGTTACGACCAGCCTCAGATCGAGAACACCTCCCGATTGTCAGGAGAGCAAATCGCCAAAATCTGTCCAAGTATCCTCTAGTGTGCAGCCAGCATAACACACATGGGATGTTGTTTCAGCTTTTAGATGGACCGATAAAAGAACATGAGACGGTACCTTCAGCTCTCCATTTCACTCCACTCGGGTATTTATAATCCTGTAAAGGCTAGTTAAAAGTGTTTTTGTTTGTTGTGTGTAGATTCTACATTTAGAAGAAGAAGATACTTTCATTATTTGTTCTCTGAACTTTAACCCATCCCTCAAGGGAGCAGTGGGCAGCCGCTGTGCAGCACCCAGGGACCAACTCCAGCTTTTTATCAGTGCCAGGTCAAATGCACTGACTGAAGAACTAACATGTGTTTGATGGTGGGGGTGCACCCGGAGGAAACCCACACAGACACGGGGAGAACATGCAAACTCCACACAGAGAGGCCGGGACAACGGGGTTTGAACCCACAAACTTCTTCCTGTGAGGCCACAGTGCTATCCACTTTGGTTCTGACTACAAACTAAATGTGCCTGCAGTCATAGTTTTAATACTGTTACTGTAATGTTTGAGCTTTACTATGCAGAAAGATGTCAGTGAGGAAAGAAAATAAGGAGATGTTGGCCTTAGGAATCTTTAACAAAGCCATTTTATTTTTTGGAAGAAAAATCTTATCAGAGAAAAACATTCAAAGGAAAGTTTATATTAGGGCTGGACCCAAATATTTGAATATTAAAATTGATCAAAGCGATGGTTGGGTAAGCATTCGATTTTTTATTTTGAGATTTGAATGTTGAGGGTTGTGGCAGTTGTGTGTGGCAGGGTTTATTCATTTTATAATGGATTAATTCCATTACAAATCAAAAATAGTCTACATTTTAAAATTAACCAGTTGCTTAAACTGTAGGCTACAACAAACTAACAACAACATAATGAACACATTTAAATCATTTTATTAGGCCGGTTGAAGAAAAACATGCAAGCTATAATAAAAGTTTAGTGATCGAGCGTAAAAATGTGTTGTTTTAGTGCCGCATCAGGAAAGTGCCCATCCCGTCTGCTCTCTTGGGCGCCTGTCCATGCAATATATTCCCGTATTCTGCTCTGGACCTGCTCTGTTGAGGCGCTCAGTCTAGACTCTGAGGTAGTTACGGTCCCAACCTGCTCTGCACAGCAGCCACCAACCCCGTTCGGCGAGCACCTTATCTTCAGCTTTTCCATATTCATATATTTCTACGTTTTTTAATATCAGCTGAATGTTTGTCTACATGTAGCACCTTAACACCAAAGCAAATTCCTTGTATGTGTATAACACTACTTGGCAATAAAGCTCCTTCTGATTCTGATTCTCCCCCTGGCTCAATCTCCTGTACCTTCAACCTATGAAGTAAATAGTCCTCTTATCTAACTCTTAGTCCTGCACTAGGGTCTACTAGCCTAGACATCGCACAGTTAAAAATAAAGTGTTGTTAATAATAACTTTCTGTTCTTGCCTACGCTGTGAGAATTTTTTAAAAACGGAGCTCTCTCTTTTTCTCTGTCTCTGTCTCTGGGTCTCTCACACAGACATTAATGAGCTACTTATCTCTCCCCCATCAGATTCTCCCTCCCTCATGTCAATGCTGGAACCTTTATCCTTATTTTGCCTTTCTGCTTATATTTATCAAATACGCAGCTGTAGCTCGCGACATTAAGCTTATCGACAGCTGTTTAAACAATCAGCAACCGCTGTAATCTGACGGGGGTGAACTTCTGTATGTGTGGGTAAACAAAAACTTTAAACCTAGTCATGTTTTTAAATTTTGGTGACTACCTGAGCCCTACCTGCCTACAATGTTGAGATTTTATAAGTAAAGTACCCGAGGCTGCCTCTTTTCACTCGGCTCAGTGAATGTGACCCTCCATCAGCTCTGACCTGATTGAGGCTGATTGAAGTCTATTTAAGCTGTGTGTCTGGGGAGCTGCTGGTGTTCACTAATAGAGTCCGGCAGCCCAGATACGCAGACACAGCTGACTGGTTGTGGCTGTTAGAGAAGCAAGACGTCAGAAATGCACAACCGACAACAGGTTGCTAAACTTTGCCAACGCTGAAACTGGCCAGAAGTTCCATTCAGGTTTCACTGGATCCAAACTGCAGTAAGGAGGTTTGGTGTGAGGGAGGAAGCAGCTCCAACATGACAAAGCGTTTACTTCAACACGGTGTGAATCTGAAGGCATCTCCCAGCTACAATGATGCCCCAGATACAGCTAATGCTAACAATAGCAACGTCTCAGGTACAAAACACAGGTGAGCTGACGTTCACCTTTTATACTGAAGGGAAACCAATGATGACTACCAAGGATTCAATATATATTTTTCTTAGAGACGAGTCCTCAGAGACGCCCCTCTAGTACAGAGACTCCTTTCACTTTAGCAATGAAGGGAAAGATGAGCAAGGAGGAAGAGGAGGAAGGTCACTGAGCGCTAACCAGATCTGTGGTGAAGGAACTAGAGCCGAAACTCCATTAGAACCGGATTCCAGTTGAAGTAGAATCAGAATCGATACCCAACCCTAGCAACACGTGAACACAGTTCTCCCTGACCCTGTGAAAAAACACCACCATACAGCCTAAAGGATCCCGCTGATGGAGTCAGATCACAGACCCCATAAAGTTCTTCTTCATATCTATTTCTCAGCTTGATACCACTTCATTTGTTGTTGCAATAGATGTTCAATAGACAAACAAAAACCTGTGAGCGCTCTGAACTGCTGAATATGTTAAAGAACTATTACTCAGTTTACTGTTCATTACAGCTGGACCACTGTGAGGACAGGCCATCTTCCACACAGGCGTATTTAACACTGTTAATTCATCTTTCCAAGGTAAACGTGATCACCCTGCCCCCATGAGATGATGAGCAAACATTTTGTGTTTCACTATAAACTGAATCGTTGATCAAAGATGACTCGTGTTCAGTTTTCTCTTGTTCGTGGAATATAAGTAAAACATGTATTTGTGAATGTTTTTCAAACTAAAAGATAACACAGACACACATGTGCTGTACACATACAGTATTTTGTACTGTCAAGAGACTCAGACCGACAGTCTTTGCTTAAATCCTCCACATGCTGACACTGGTTTTCTGATCTTAGGCTTTACTATCTGTTTAATCACCACTACGTCACGTCCATGTGTGTGATTGCAGGTGTGTGTGTGTGTGTGCGCGCATACCTGTCAGGGAGCTGAGGTGTTCACTCGAGTCGTCTTTACTGATCCCCTCCTCCTCTGTGATGTGGCTCATCGGTACGTTCAGACTCAGACTGTCTTCATCTGACGGCTGCAACAAACAAAACAACAACAAACCCGTTTAGAGTGGAAACAGTTAATTTATCAGCCAATCATTACAAAAATAAAATAATCGATTCATGGTTTCACCAAAACATTTAAAGACGTCAAATTAAGCTCTGGGAAATTGTGATTTGTCACTATATTTTAACAAACTTTTAATTCTGTATTCAAAGAATATTTGAAAGATTAATCAATAATAAAAATAATCATCAGCCGCAGCTGATCAGATCACCTGATGAATCCGTTTTAAACTGCTTTTTCACTCTGTACTTTATCATTTAATGACCTTATCTGAGCTTTTATGTTTGATATTTTATGGTTAAATAAAGGTTATAGTAGGAATAATAATAGTGATAAAAAACTTCTGACATACAGACAGAACAGAAGCCCATAGAAGAACGGGATCATTTAAAGAACACGTTTTCCTTTGCATGTGCAGTGTTATAACAGAACGACCTCTAAAATAATGTCACTGCACTGACAAGGTGGAGTCTAATGTGCAACGATGATAAACTACAAATGGCGGAAAACAAAGAGACGTGTTAAAAGAGTGAAACACTTGAAAAAGAGAAAAGAAAGCTGACTAGAAAGCAAGGGGAAGATTTTCTACAGGAGAAACACTGAGATATTGTTTCTGTTACACACATGCTCATAAACACACACACAAGAGTATGATGTGGTCACCCTCATTAAAACAGGAATATAAACACACACACACACACACAGTATATATGGGCACAGTGTACAGACACACTACATCTCACACACACACTCTCAGTACCTCTGTAGCAGACAGTCTCTTGTCTCCGTTGTCACTCCCGACTCCTGAGTCGCTGTCCTGCTTCTTCTGCTGCTCCATGTCCTCCACACTGCAGACACACAGAACAGGTCACACACCTGACACAGGAGGAGTGTGTGTGTGTGGGCGAGCTACACAGCAAAGTATGCCACAGTGAAACAGAGAGAGAGAGAGAGAGAGAGAGAGAGAGAGAGAGAGAGAGCTCAGCCTCCATCTGCAGCTCCCCCGCTCTCTCACACTCACTCTCTCTCTCTCGTTCACAAGCGTTCCCACTGCTGTTCTCGTTCAAATTTCCTGCTCAGAGTTTTCACTTTCAACCAGGTGTCACATTCTGACCACCTAACTGTAGGACCCAATCATTCTTCCACTGATATTTTAAAACAAGTGCTTCACTTTCTTCACTAGTGATTTTAGGACTCACTGTGTGTACCCTAGTCTAAATGTATATGTTATGTAGACAGTGGCAGAGTTGCCTGAAAATGTCCCTTATTTTCAAATGGCAGTGTTGACAGGCAAACATGTTAACATCGTCTAGAGCTGGGCGAAACGTTTGATCACGATCAGATTTCTTTTATATCAGAAAATATCTAACGCATCACAGAACTGAGGCTCCATTTTGTTGAGGTTAAAGAGGACAGGATCATTTGGGCTGATAATCTGGAGGGCGAATCGGACAGAAAATCTGCCCAATTATCCTCTAGTGTGGGGCCAGCATAACATGCAGAGAGGACAAGCCAGAATAGCAGCTCCAGACAGAGACCCTCGCCACTCTAATGGTACAACAGCTGACATCACAACAGCATATGTTGGTGAACGAGAAAGGAAGCTGATTTAGCCGCACTTAACGCGACACACAAATCATAGCTGGAACAGTGTTGTGTGGCTCGGCCCGATCCACTGTGTCTGTTTCCCATTTAAAGAGCCAGGGCTGAAACACCAGGTTTATTTCAGCGCAAGAAATACTGAAGACAGTGAGAAAGGAGAGAGATAAACAAGCAAAAGGCATAAAAAAGAGAAATAAATAGAGAAAAACCAAAAAGAACAAAGACTGAGGATAATGGAGAGTAATGGAGGAGAGAACAAAAGACTAATAAAGCTCAAAGGAAATAAAAAAAGGATATGTGTGTGTGAACTATTTTTCATGGCCACGTGTTGGGAGGGTTTTATGTGGGCGGACGTTACAGAGCTCAGCCTCCTCTGAGAGCTCGTGCTCAGTTTCAGCTGAATGACGGAGGAGCTGAAGCTTTTCATTCTGTGCTCCATTACCTTCACCTCATCCTTTCTTCCTTCATCGCCTCATCCTTACAATCCTTTGTATAGTTAAGTATAGTTCCTATTCATACGTCCACCAAAACCAGTCCGAATGCCTGAAGTCCACTGTTTTCATCTGAGCCCCATTAACCAACAACCTATATTAAAAAGAGGCACTGACCCCCAAGAGTCTACCGGCTGCTCTGTGAAGACTTTATGCTAGGATTAGTAATAAACACAGCTGGGGCTGATGGAAATTGGGCAAATGAAAATGTTTTCTAGAAGGAAACTTAAGTGATCACCAAGTTTACAATATATTCACACACACATGAATGTCCATTCCATATTTCAGTGTGGCTGACAATATATTACCGCACATTTGAAAAACCAGCAGCCCGTTCTCATTCCAAGGTCGTCAAATAGATACGCTTTGTCACATCTCTATATAAGGTCTAGTATAAATAACAGAAAAGTCAGACTAATGAGGTGGTTGGGCGGGTCCAGGGTAACCCCAGGATACTCCAGGTTAAATTCTAGACTTTTAAATACCACCTAAGATGAAATTTTATGTGCATTTCGATACCATGCAATGAAAAATCTGCATGATTTTTAAGTTACCTGAATTTAAGAAAGAATGTACTCACACTCATTGATTCATTCATTTAATACGCAAAAGAATTTTGAGGTGCAGTATGAGTTGTTTCAATTTAATACTTTGTAATCGAAATTTTATACTTTTAAGGCCTTATTTTAAGAATATAAAATTTAACACGTTAATACTCTTCGGACCCCGCGGCTACCCTGTTTCACCCAGGAGACCGTTGTTCCAGTGTGACACAAAAAGTGATGTTAAGTAACGTAGATCTTTTAACCCAAACCATGATCCTTTCTTAAACCTAACCAAGTAGTTTTGGTACCTAAAATTAACCAAATTGCGGCGTTTCACAACGTTAACCAGTAACTTTACTTTGAAAGTCACGGCATATTTATTCTTGCTAACTTGAGCGAGGAGCCAGGTGACGGCAAAGAGATACCCTGGGCGTTAAAAGTGACGCTGAAAAAGGAGGTAAAGAGCTCTATAGGTGCTGATGTGTGAGAGGAAGAGGAGGTTTTATAATTTACATTTCATCTCATCAGATGTTCTTTTCTTCGCTTTTCTATTTGTGATGTTTGGAGCAGTCTGAGATGCTTCACTATCTGCTTTATGTTTAACTGACAGTATTTAATCTGCCCTGCTATAACTCCACTGCTTTATTCAATCAATCTCACTTATTCTTTCCTTCCCCTTCATTTACTTTATTTCTTCCTTCTCTGCACATCCTTTACTTCCCTTCTTCCTTTGCTTGTTCCTTTCAAGTTTATTATTGTCTGTTTGTATTTGAGTTGCCGTCACTTGTTTGTTCCTACTTTGTTTGTTCCGTCTTGTCTGTTCTACTGTTTTTGCATTCCTTCCATCTTTCTCCCACTTCTACAACTCTTCCTTTGTTCCTAGCCTCAATCTCTTACTTTGATCGTTCAGCTGGATTCACTCCTTTATTCTGCTTATGATGGCTACATTTGTTCCTTTGTTTTCATGGGATAGCTCTTTCTTTCATCCCTCTATCTATTGTTTGTGTCGTTCTTCCGTCCAGAAACCATAAATAATATCTCATCCAGCTGAGTCTGGATTTTGGCCTAACACTGCAGTGAACTTCTGATGGCAGACTGTCAGTGTGACCCAGCATGGAGTCAGCGGGCGGATCAGTTTCAGCTGACTAATGGAGGATTTGGCTGAAACTGAGGAAGCTTAGATCACAGACAGACGCTCGTTTCCAGCAGAGACAGACACCTTCCCTCCAACACAGTGTAATTCAAACGAAACTAAATAACTGGCTTTGGTGTGATGTAACATGCCTCTGGCAGTCATGTTAGAGGTCCTCAGCTAAGAACTGACAGGACATGGAAGTCCCCAAAGGTTGTAACAAAGACGGTACATTTCAGCCAGGACCTGATCACTTTTTTTGATTTTACATTGGATTGAAGTTAGTTAAGGAAACCCATTTCCTGTTAACACTGCTGAAATGCATTAAAACATTTAACATTAAATTGCTGTTTAGATTTTGCATTATTTTGGTCAGTTTTAGGTTCTAAATACTACAATACCCAAATAACCTCAGCCACTGTATGGACAGAAAGGCAGTTGAAGGAAAAAAAAAACTTTAGAACATGTCTGTGGAGGTTCTTAGTCATTCAGGTCAAAGTTATCCAAAGAAGGTTCAAATCAAGAGCAACTGGACTTGGTGGAAGATACTTGTTTCGCCTCTCATCTGAGATTTCTTCAGTTCAACACAGAAGGGTCATCTCCTCTGGTCAAAAGTCAACAGTTTATCTACATCTTGATGAGAACAATGTACAGATTTTAGACAGGGAGGACAGATCAAAAGAGGTGATTTTCACCTAAATAGAGAGACCATCGCTCAACTGGGGAGGAGGGTTAGGACAACACTTACGGCCCACTTAAGCCTGATTCATACTCCTGTGTCAAATCTGTGCCGTGGCCTGACGAGCACCTGCTGAAAGCTTATATTTAATCTTGATGTCTGAAATAATTTTATTTCAGAAAGGAACTGTATATTTGTATAATTAAACCAATCAATCAATCTTCTCAGATACTTGAGGTGAAATAAAGAGGTATTTGTTTTGAAAGACGTCTTCATCAGCAACATGCGAAAGCTTCTAAAATCATTTTAGTGTGGTTACTCTGCAGCTGCTACAGAAGACAGTTTGGAAAATTGAATCAGAGCTCTTGTTTCATTTGCCAGAATGTTTAAAGATTGATGAAGCAATTAGTCTTCTACGTGCCAGAACTGTATTCTACAGTGTTCCCATTAAGTTTTACTGGTTTGACAAAGGCTGGGATACTCATATAAACAGATGACGGAGGAGAGATTTTCCATCATGGTAACAACTGCAGCACTACTGCAGATGAGAGGGAGAAGACGGCGCCTTCCCATTGGGTGATATTTAAGCTGACACAGAAACTGACCTGCCGGCGGTGGGCCGTGATAGGCTGAGGCGCTCGATGACAGGCAGGTAGAGAGAGTCGGGCATCTTCTCACTGCGACACGCCTCAATGCTCAGATACTTGAATATGTGAACTTTACCCTTTATACAGATCTGGAAAAGAAAAGAGATTAAAAATCAGATGAAGTGAAACAGCTTTCTCTTCTTCAACCATCTCAACCTGCGACCTGACTGCTGAGTCACTGAACTCTGGTGTTTAACATTCCTGCAGCGTCTTTTGTCCTTCAACCTCTGAGGCGACGCAGGTTCAGTCCACACAGTTTCATATCAGCTCTCTAGAAAACTATGATGCATACGAAGTATATAATTGATATCTTGCCCTGTGACACTGTTGTTATTACAGGTAACAATTCATTCCAGTTACACAAGCTGTGTGTAAACGATGGCTGCATGACGTGGTTAAAATCAATATATAACTCTCATATTGATATACTGTATGTATCCTCTGTGACAGTAAACTGAATATATTTGGGTTGTGGACAAGAAAAACTTAATAAACATTATCTTTTTAATATGATTTCCAGAATTCGAGAGAAATTTCAACAACAAGGAAGTCCTACGACTCTTGTCATTTAACTTCAAGTCTACACAGATGGCGGGAATGTGCCACATTTTGACATCTGCTGCTTGTGATCACTGTTACCTGCATTTGATCATCTATCCGATCAGTTTTATAATCTAACGTATGGCTGGAAGAACACGAGAGACAAGCACCCACTGATCTGATCAGCTGCTCATCTTACTGTTATAATCGTCATGGTAACGGGTTTGTGTTTAATTATGTTAATATTTCTTAATCTAAAGCACTGTGGAGACTTTTTATTCTGTGACAGGCTAATTCGTCCAATAAAATAAAGTAAAGATATGCTTTAATTCACGTTGATAAAGAACTGAAGAATGTAAATAATGATAACTTAATAACCTGCATTATCGTACTGAGAAGTTAAACATCAGAGATCCTGATACTTTTCACCACAGCAACATCAGTGCTGCTTCTGCATCACATTAAGCTAGCTGAGCTAGTTGAAGGCTAGCTCACATGGAGGATAACTTTGGGCTGAAGATGGTCATATAATCTGAAATCTGTGGTGGATCTGGCAATTTCAGGTCACATGACCTCATCACAGGTTAGAAAAATGTACATCAGGCTGTGTGAAGGCAGCAGGACAGAGAATTCTGACTTGTGTTTACTAAAAAAAGGGACAAAACAGAAAATGGAACAAACGAAAAAAGTGTGTGTGTGTGTGTGTGTGTGTGTGTGTGTG
>JAPMOB010200123.1:0-17620 GCA_029875015.1 Lepomis gibbosus
CTCTCTCTCTCTCTGTGATGGGATGATCATGTTGACCATGATCATTAATGCTCACACTGATATAAAATAGTGTATGTTAGTGTTCAATTGTGTAGATCGTCTGAATGCTGTTATTCTAAAAATAGTATTGATAATAGTGAAAACCCAATTACCTAGTTAGGCAAACATTGACTGCTCTGAGTAGTAAGTCAGTAAAGTCTGAGAGGAGAAAAGATTTATGTATAAGAGGTGAAGAGACAGTTCAACATAAATCCCAGTGTGGTTTATTCACTTAAAAAGCAAAGCAACAAAATATGGAATATACGAATATTTTCTGAAGAATCACAGATCATTGTGATTGTGTGTTAGTATTGAAGTTGAGTGTGTGCGACTGCTTGATCTTACAGCATTGGTGGTAAACAAAAGAAAATAGATTCCAGGACAAAAGAGGCAGGAGTTATGCTTCAAGGATGTTTCATTTCTTTCATGTATGCACAGACTATCTGTCTCTGAAAAACAGATGTGCAATGGTCAATCATTTCACCAGCAGTTTAATGTGACACCATTGCAACTTTCAGGCTGCTGAGAACAGATCAGCCTCATTGATTAAACTACCACTGGTGAAATTGCCTATTATAAGAATGAGGTTAGAACTTAACAACTTAAAATGATAGTTTTAAATGTCTCTAAATCAATTTTTATTGATTGGTAAAAATAGGTCTTAAATATGTTTACACCTGCAACCTTGTGGAAACACCTTTTTAAGTTGACATGGTGAACTTGTTAACAAACAGTTGCTTATTTACACATCCAGCAGATAGGGAGCAACATTATCTTTCATCTGGAGTCATGCTTATGATGTAAGCCCAAAATACACTCTCTTTTTGCTCAGTTTTTAGTCTCCACCAACTCCTGGGGGAAATATCTAGCTCTTTTAGCTGCTAAATACTCTACTATGCTCACCAGCTAGTCACAAACTCTGTCTGTATGCTATTTGGTGCTGAGCCGGTAGTGTACAGTGGGTTTCACTAAAAATGACGCTATGACAGAGGGGAGCGTAAATCAAAACATTTAAGATGCAGGCTGGACATGTTAGTGAGCTAAATCTCACTATAAAGCTCCTGCAAATTAGTCCCCTGTAAGTTCATCACTACAGGTGACCCCTTTCACATTGTCACTTGATCCATTGTTGTTATAAAAGTATTGATTGTGTAGCCTCTTTAAACATACACCCCACCCCCCATCTTACTGTATATCAAACTTCAGTGCTCAGTAACTGTGGAAATTGGCAAGGCCAAACTTTCAGGTTGACAATTCAGCTTCTTTTTAGTTAGTCCTAAAATTCTCATAAACTTAACTGTCTGCTGAAGCTAGAGTTTCATTTCTCTTCCAGACTGTATACATGGAGATACAGTATAGAGGAGTGGAGGGACTGCATGGGCAGGGCACTCAGGGAAGGTGGAGGTGTAATTTCAGATGTGCACTAACCGACCAGAGCTGCAGTTATCTGAGCTCAGCCTTCAAAAGCAGCAGCGCAGGAGTCATCAAGACCAGCTGTGCCCCTCACTCCTGGCTGAGTGTCTGAGCGCTCCGAGGACAGGGCTCTCCATGAGAAACGCATGGATGTCCGGAGTTATTAACAATCTTCACAAGATTATAAACTTCCTGAGAGGAGTTGTTTAGGCACTTGTTTCTGTGTCTGTCTGTGTGTTGATGTATGGTGCTCTACTCCTTATGTTGAGTCTTCTCAAACATGGGATGTTTCAGCAGCTTATTGTGGTATAGCTTTCATAGTTGTACTATAAGTCTCTGATAGGCGGCTAATCTCAGTCTGTGTTTAGAAGTAAGTGTCCAGAGTTCAGGCAGATTATAGAGAGGTTAAGCTGTCTAAAAAATGGCTGTGGAGCTGTAGATTAGTGGGCTTGTTCTCAGGGCCGTCAAACATGATTTCCCCCCAAAATATAACAGCCAGCATGTGAAACCCTAAGACGAACAAATCCTGTCAGCATATTTTTGCATTAGCTTTGTTAACCTGTAAAACCTGCTCTTATTTGTTGTTGGTTTCAGCTCTTGGGAGGAGCTAAGCCTCATTTCCATCTTTTTCTCTTTTGTCCCAAACGTGGATCAGCAAGCGAAATTAAACTCTGGTGAATCTATTCCAGGTTCAGAAACAAACAGAGTGAGGGTCACTGTAGTTTTGAGAGGGTGAGTAGTCATGCAGTCTGATGGTACAAGCATTATGTCCATTCAGCCTCCAGAAGAAGGGGGAACGGACAGTGAAATGAGCTTTAAGTGGACTTTCTCTACTTTCTCACATAGCCATCCGCTGTGGGTGTCTGCGCTCGCCGCTGTATTTATGGGTCATAATGTGAGCTGCATTTCCTTCATAGGACCTTGCTGTTGGCAGGCTGTATTTGATAGGGCTCTGTGCTGTGCACCATGAAAACCTGTCATCAGGAACCACAGCCCTCTGTGATTTATCAGAATAGGATGTGCCTATAAGGTCAGGATGATTCACCGTTTCCCGGTCCCGTGTTTGCCTAAGATGTCCTTTCTTCTTAAAGTGGAGGTTACTCAACATTCGTGTCAATCTGTTGTTTTGTGTGACTGTGACTTGTGAAGTGGTCTAAGCAGAGTGTTAGATTTAAACTTATAAGTCTGCCAGAGGATGTCTGATGACTGATGACTTTCCCCTGTCCGCTACTCACTCTGAATGAGTCAGAGGCTTGTTTTCTCTCAAGGGCTGTGTCAGTAGTGCTGGTTCTAAATGAAACACGTCCTCTGCTCTGGTAATTACAAGGTGCATGAACGCTTTACGTGGTGCCCTGATAGAAATAGAGAGGCCTAATTGGAAGTGCTGTGTTCTTGTCCAGGTGTCAGCTTAGTATTATGGTGTGGATATCTGCACTGATCTCTGTAGAATGAGGGTGCTTGCGTGCACATAGATGCAGCATGTAGCCTGCATCGTCTCCTCTCTGCAGTGTGGATCATGTGTGAATTTTCTACAGCAGATGGACAGTGACAGGTGTATGTGAGATACTTCCGCCTCCCTGCACCTCCTAGCCATTATTAGGTGTAGTCGCTTCTTCAGAGCAAGATTAATGAGCATGCCTTAGCAAAAATAGACATTTTTATGCTCTGCTGATATTATCAGTGTTGTGGTTGAAGGAGGATAGCAGGCGACGGACAGACCGAATCTGCCTCAACAGGATCAGTCTTTAATGGAGTTGGCACTCTCTGGGCTGACCTTGCTGCACTTCTCAGCAGCATGAAGGCACCCTCCATGAGAGAAACAGGATGAAAGACATCTGTCTTTGATCATTTCATAAAACAAAGAGCAAGATGTTCCTGTATTATTGTATATGGATCACATAGAGGGCGGGCATCCTTTTTTGATTTTAACTATAAAACCTATTTTTTCTCCTTTTACTATGGAGGCAGTTAAGGACTGTGAACACAAATTGCTGAAAAGCAGCTGTATGACAGTTGTAAGGTGAACCAAAGGCCTCTTGAATCTGCCACAAACCAAACCATCAAAAATCTGATGTATCTAACTACAGAGGTCATTGCTACAGAGATCCTAAAGCAAACTTAAAGCTGCCCTAATCCACTTTTTTATACTAATATTGAGCCAAATGGCTATGTGTAATGTAAAAGGGCTCATTTATAGTTATGGGCCCACAGAAAATTGTCACCACCTCTACAGTTCCCCTCAGCTCTACGCAGTGTTTTAGTGTCTTTCCCCCATTGTTTTGTTTATATGGCCTGAAACGTCATTGTTGTGTTTCACTCTTGCTATTCACATAAGCCTCGTTTCCAGGCAGCTGCTGTTTTCAGTGAAAATACTTTGTTAAACCCAGTGTACACTACCTGTCCAGCACCAAACAGCAAACAGACCAGCAAGTTAGTGACCAGATGTTGAACACAGTGGAGCATAAATCAGCTAAAGAGCCAGATATTTAAATTTACTGGGTCAATATTTTAACTTATCTGCAGATATGTCAATATCTAGGATGAAAAAGTGCTTTCAGACAGCAAGCGGTTGTCGCTGCGGGTGCCACCCGGCCATGTCGGTGTTTTCTGCTTTGAATCACCCAGCTCTAACCCTACCTGTCCGTAAACCACAGGCTACCTAGCTCATTATACAAAGAAATAAAGCAGGTTGTAACAAAAAATGAAGGAGATGGTAACCAACATGAATGAATATAATATGTATTTAGTATCATTAATGTTTTCCCAGAACACATAATCAGATGCTGACGTTCCTCCAAAACTGCAGCTGCTGCCCACATTGGTGGCACGTCTGCCCCATTGTTTATGTTGAATAAAGAATGTAGGCATTGTTTATAACGGTGTCACCATTACACAGAGAGCACTGACAAGTTTGTTTTTTAACTCTAAAAGATCCTGCTCAGTACACATTATAGTAACTATAAAAAAATTATAATTTAGGGGATTTCCCAATGATTATTTCTTATACTCTCAATTACTGATGAAGGTATCAGCCTCCAAGACCCAGCATTGGATGAGCTATATTCTGAACAGTCAGTGGAATCTGGGAAGCTGCGGTTGACTTAGTGTTTCCTTCAGTTAGCTAGGGATACTGCCCCTAATGAGTCATTAATGGGCCACAAGTGAACTAGAGCAGTTAGCATAATTGAATAATTTTGTTTAGAGCTGTAACTACCTGATTGATCAAGAAAACAATAAGTGAATAAGTAAATGTTTAGTCTATAAAGTGTCAGATAATAGTGAAAAATATCACAATTTCCTAGAGCCCAGTTTTGCATGTTCAGACAGTTTGTTTTGTCTTATAGTCCTAAACCAAAGGTATTCAGTTTAGAAAACAGTGGAAACCAGCAGATATGCACATTTGTGAAGTTGCAACCAGGGAATTTTTGAAATGTGTGCTTAAAACTTTCTATTTAAAAATAAACTTTTTTGCAGATTACTTTTTGTTTGTTCTTTTTTGTGGAAGGTTTGATAATACTTACAAGTGTGCTTCTGGTGAAAGCTCAGTTTGATCTATTAATTAACCGACTGAAGGGTTTATGTTTATAATGAACAAGCAAAAAGGACTAAGCTCCGCCATTGTACCAGTAGCGAGTAACGTGCATAACATTCAAGTCCCTGCAAGTTGATATGAAGTCAGGCAAAACCAGGCATGCCTGGTATTTTTGCTGTTCTTTATCTCTTTAGCCTTCTTTACAATGAGAATGCAGTGAAATGTAACTTTTGTTTCACTCTAGTTGTGGCTTTGGTACGTGCTAGGTTTCAGATCTGGTCTGTACCTATAGCTGTGCAACTGTATGCATGTATGCATCCATGTAGTCATGCGATGACAATGGTATGTGATTGGCAGGCAGCTGGATGGCTGGAATGAGTTGTATTTTCTGCAGTGCATTCTCAGCTCCACATACTAGGTCCTGGTTGAGCTGGTGGGGCTACTGCTGGGATTAAGTCCACACAAAGACTTGAAGACATGGGCACAGTACAGTAACTACACATTCTTGCTCACGCAGACAGAGATGCAGTAGTGGATGCAATATTAATTCAGTTCCTTGTGTGGGTAAGGCAGCAAACGTTAAAATGACTTGAGAACAAACACATAGACAGACGTTCAGACTGCAGGACTTAACGCTCAATTCCAGTTTTTTTTCCCAGATCCGAATTTTTTTGTTTTAACAGTTCACATTATTGCTTAATTGCGGCCCATATCAGACTTCAGACTGAACTGTCTGTGGCCTGAAAGTGACCCACATGCGCTGAACAATACATCACATGCAGGAGCACGATGTCGTACCCAAGTAAACAGAAAAAGAAAGAAAAGATCAGATTCCATGTGACTTGGCCTGTTCACATAAAAAGATCAGAACTGAGTCACTTATGAGGAAAAAAATCAGATTTGGGTCACTTTGGCTTGCAGTCTGAATGTAGCTAAACAGTCAGTGGAGCGGTGTCTGCAGTTGTCTGCCTGCACAGCACCATGGTTAAATGTAGGTCACAGAATAAGGCAGATATACGGGGAAAGGAAAGAAGGTGAGAAGTGGAAGTGAAGGGAGGAGGAGTCCTTTCATTATACCATCATGTTGGAGCAGCAGCAGGATTAGGGCAGGATGTATAGAGAGCTTTTGCATTAGAAGTAAAAAGTAATAGTTCTTCTGTCAGAGAATACAAAGATACAAATAAACAAAGATACTGTACAGAACAACATCAGCCCTGTCTTGTTCTCCTCTCCTCTGGCCTGAAAAAATTTGCCACAGGATTAGCAGCAATAGCAGATGTGAAACACAGAGAATAACTTTAACTAATAACATTAACTGAATATCTGCAGTTGCTCTTTTATGTGGGCTTAGGTAGCCAGCCATTCAGTCTACAAGCTATTCTTAACAGCTGCACTTTGGGGTTTCAAGATGTGATGAAGTGCAGTGGAATCTTCGGAGAGCTCGGACGCTGGCAGTATAATTACACAGGGTGAAGTCTGATGTCCTATACGGTAATAACCTCATTGCCTCCTGAGGATAAAGCAGGGAGGACCTGTAGCCGTGGGTTCATTAAGTGATGAGAAAGAAGTTCATTTAGTCTGTGCATATGCCTCTACTTTGAGCTCAATATTGTTTTTCAGTATCTTATCTTTCATGTCCGATCTGCAACCACGTACATTTCCATCTTTGCATGATATGAGGAAGTACAGCACTATGTGTTGTGAAATGAAATATAATGCCCTGTAGTGGCTATGTTTGGATGGTTCAGATGACAGCAGCCCCTAAAAATGGCAGCAGATCAATACCTGTATAAGTGCCTCTGCGTTAATGACAGTTTTGTAACCGGAATTCCATTTGTGAAAGAGAATAGGATTAAAGACGGTAAGCAATTTATTTTATATGATAGACACCTTTCAGATGCAGCCAAAAAAAATCTGAGGCATACAGACTTTTGTCTTGCTTAAATCAAAATTTAGTGTGTAAGAAGGATGTTAATAAGGTGGTCCATTTCCATCTGTGTGATCTCAGCAGAAAGTTAAAGTTGGAATTCATTCATTCAATGTGGAATTTGTCAAATTTCAGGAGTGGAGCAGTAACTCTGAAACACAAATGACAAATTCACTTTGAACTGGATTATGTGTACACAGCGTAAAAATTAGGTCTTTATTTTCAGTATCTTCACTTCTTCACATTTCAGTTCAGGCAACTAAAACACAATTAGATTTAGGGAAGTCGTTTAGTCAGGTAGAGTTAAGCATCAGTATGCTTGAAACGCAGTTGTACGAAGTGTGTCTAGAGGCTACAATCAAAGGTGGGGTGAAAAGCTTGCCATCATAGCCTCCTCCTGTGTCACACTACCTGATCTCTCTCCATCAAGGAATTCACACATATGGGGCTCTATCTTGCACTCAGCGCAAAGCACAGCCTAAGTGTCATTGCTAGTTTCTAACCCACGCAGTTTTCATTTTCACACCAAGCAAATGCACTTGAACCCATGTGTGCACCCATGGGAGAGTTGGTTTTAAAATTAGGTGTGGTCAGGCAAATATTTATTTATCTTGAGGCAGCAGAAAGCGATTGTACCATTTACCAAAAATAAAGTCAATGGCGTAGTATTTCAAAGTTTTTTTTGTTATTTTAGGGGCACATTACTCAATAAGAGATTCTGTGAGCGGCACGCTGCTGTAATCAGCGTAACTTCATCGATTATTAAAATCTCCCAACAAGCCGACTGGATAGGTCAGGATCTAATGTTAATTCATGTTCTGTGTACTTCTACACACCCAAAAGGTCTTGCACACCCAGGCCACATAGATAGATTGAAACTGTTTGGAGTAAAGCATCCATCCTCCTGATCAATCAGAGCATCTAGATTATTTCAGAAGCTAAAAGTTAATTTCTGATTCCTCTGGAGAGTTTCCTCTGTCATGTCATGTTTATAACTACAGTTTTTTTGTTTTGCTGCTTCGATGCTCCACGATATTTGCTGTGACTTTATTGTGCACATGGAAATGTTAAAAACGACTGCCAGCGGCCTCTCTAATCATGAGAGTAAACTGTCAAAAAATAACACTAATACAGCAATATAACACAAAATCAAGAAACCATCAGGAGAGACAGGGAAAAGTGACCCACAACCGGTTCATCATGGTTTATAATAATGCAGTGAAGTGAAGATCCATACGTTTCAGATGAGCCATATCTCCGTCTGTTAACAGACTCCAGTCTGCAGTGGAGTTCAGACACTTCACTGAGTCTGCCATTCAATCAGTCATTCATCAATTGATGGTTTTAATAATGCATCATTCATCCACCCTTATAATATTAATGCGCCAAGGTATAAGCACACCTGTCTTCTAAAGGGAATGGGAGATAATACTCTGGTTCTGGATTGTATGTTATGCCCAAAACACACCCATGATTAATTTATAGACTAAAATTTGGAGTTGGACATGGCCCAAACGCAACTGCACCACACGCTTGTCACTGTGCGCTTAGATTGTTAAAATAGGGCCCATGGGTTCACCAACTCTAGAGGAGTGGCAGACTGGCAGTCATTTTGAAGGGAATGTTCTGGTGACACAAACCCCACAGCACGACAAGATTCTTGAAGCAAATGAAAAGCGGATTTTTATGGTTAACAATTTCCCCATATATTGCAATTGTGTATTTAACTACTTTGTGTCATGTGATCATACATTTATTTGATTGGCTAACGCATTGCGTTTTCACATGACGTCCCACTGCATTGCAGCAAAAGTAAACTATTTCACTGGAGCCCCCCTGCATAGGCACCCCCGTTGCTGAGATGGACTGTCTCAATTCAAATGAATGAGAGGGCTACGGCCTTGGGCCCTTAGAGTACAAATTGGTTGTGTTATCCCAAAAAAACACTCTACTCAAGCTCGAGTTCATAAATAACTCTGGGCCCCAGTAGTGAAAGTGCATACACCCACCCAGCACCCACTACCATTCCAAACTACAGCCTGTGTCTAATTCTGTCTCCCTCATGTAATACCTTACAGTAATATCTGTTTTTGTCACTTTTCATGTGTGAAGCACATACTGTATTTGCATTTATTTCATGTTTGGTTAACATTATCCAGGGACACTTGGCCTGGAATTTCAGATAAGTTCACAAATTAATTCTGAAATTTAAAATGTCTCTTGACCACACACGTAATCCTTCTATTTGTGGCTCCACATATGTTTAGTGGAGGTCTTGTTGCATTTTTTTTATGCACACATTGATGTATTAGTTTGTAGCTTCTTGAACTGCTGCAAAGTGAATAATAAAGGAAAACAGATTTATATTTTTAGATGGAGATCAACTCCGCTCTTAAGGGCTCAATATTTTATGAGGAACAAGCCAGGTCAGTGTTGTATATGAGAAGACGTGCACACTTGCATTTTACTTCAATGCAGTGTGCAGAATAGAGAAAGACAGCATGTTCTCTTACAGAACCAGCCTGGGAACTAAATACCTTCTTGTAAGAGTTTTGTTTTTTCCTATTTGTCTTTTGATGACTATTAACCTAATCAGAGTCTACCCACTCACTGTTAATTAAGATCAATTATGTACTTAAATGCAGCCAGGCATTGACAACCAGTTCCTGTGAGACAACATCTGCATATACTTTGTATTTCTGTAAAGTTCATGTAGCCTTCCCTTTCTACAGAAAGCTGATGTGATTAAAGTATTCATAACATGGCCTCACCACCTTGGTTTCTCAGCAGGCCATAGTAAAATGGACTGAAAAATTTTCAGTGAGATGCTGTGCAGCTGTATTCCCCCAAGTGCTGTCCAATCACTTACCTGACAGTCAAATAGTGGCTAGAATTCAGTACAGTCACCTCTGGAAACGCCTGTACTGCAGACCCATTGGGAGCAGCAGGGCATGCCAGGACTCAAGGAATATAATTACACACAACAAAGAAATGAATATTTTCTCCGTAGTTAACTGCTGCTGTTGTTTTAGCAGCATTTGGCTGCCCTAAAGAGATGCAAACTATTTTTGTTTTTGGCACCTTGGATTGGACTGATATTTTCAGGTTAATGATTTTAGTCATTTGAGTTTTGTTAGTTTTAGTATAGTTTTCCTTATTGAAAATTTTGCCTAATTTTTTGTCATACATTTTAATATTTAAACATTTTGACACCACAACTGTTGCCATCTTAGAGTACAGTCTAGACTTGCTGTATATAAAAGGTGACAACTTTTGTTATGAATTGCCGCCATATAAATAAAACTGAATTGAATCTTTCTTGCGTACAGTAACCATGGTTAGATCATGGGACATTCTTGTCCATCATGACGGTAACAGGCACTCCAAATTGACACTACTGACACTTCATTGTCACTTTGCTCTTTGAGCAGAACTCATCTGTGTTGTTCCCCCTCACCTAGTATTAGCTTTTCCGCAGCTACTTGTTCACTCCACTACAGAACAGTGAATCATTTAGAAGCTAGATTCAAAAACTTGTTTACTAAAATACTGTTCATTGTCTGAGTTTTTAGCTTGACAGGGGAAGCTAAAACGTCAAATAATATGGTGATATTTCTTTTGCGAACGATTTAGATGGTTGTCCATCGATAGTAGTTCTAGAATTTGCTTACCTTTTTATTTAATGTTGCATGCTGGCCTGCGTGTTAGTTCCAGGGGTTTTGTTGCTTCTTCTTGTCTGATTCTCAGTGGATTGTAGATTCATTTATTCTTAAATCTTTTTTTTTCTGACAAGCGGTAACGTCAGATAATATTACTGACAGTGACAGAACGCTGTTGATTGCTAGATACTATTTAACCAGAATACTATATGGCAAGTGGCAACACTCCTGAACAGAAGATATTTTTGGGTGGTGAAGGCCCCTGTTTTACTGATCAGGGGCTAGAGGGTACATTGTGTGATTCCACATATGTTAAGTCATGGAATAAGATATTATAATAGTAGACTAATTAGTTCTTTTGACCATTCATCCTTCCCTTGCCCTTTATCTTTTATTTGACAAAAAAATGTAATTTATTTGGTTATAGTTCTTGTTGTCAACATTTGTCAATATTTTTCATTGATGTTAACACTGATTTCAAGTTGTAGCTATTGAAAGAAATTTACATTGGCTGTTATATTCTGACTGACAAGATAGACAACAGACAGACATAGAGGCATGTAAAATTATGGAAGCGCATGTACTCTGTATTTAAGATCCAATGTGTTACAGGTCAAACATTTTAATTCCTAAATGCGCCATAGGAAAATCCTTCAAGCAGAGAAATCTAATAATAAAGGTGCTTGGGAGTTACATCATTTTTTCACCCAATTAAAACCAAATTTAAAAAAAGATAAATAAGACAAGAAAAATAACACCATGCAGGAAAACCAATGCTTTTCTAGCCTTGTGCTCTTAGATGCTGCCTCCAAACATTTTGCCCTGTAGAGTTTTTTTTCTTTTGGTTTATCGCCATCATCATAACTGCTGTAAGAGGATGAAAACCAATATTTGCCTGTCTAACAGTTGAAAATAAATGGTACAATATTTAACTTTAACAAGTGATAGAAGTCCCTCTTCAGAGGACTTCCTCTTGACAGGTTGTACAAACACTGTTTAATCTACTTTCTATACTGTAAAGGAAAAGTGTCTGTTGGCCGGTTGTTTTAGAGCTCAATTAGCAGCCACTTTTTTTTACTTATTTGCGGATGGCATCTGATGAGGTGAAAATGGAGCAGGTCACGGGAGCAGTTGTCTTTTATTATATATTGAATTTGAACTCTCTTCATTCTTGAGCTGTATTAAATGCAAAAGCTGTCATTCCTCTGTGCACTGCACTGATACGAAAGAGTAGGAATTATGGGCAAACCAGCTGCTTATAATTTCACAAAATGAAGCTGATGCAATGTTTTACTTTAACCCTGACTAAAGGTGAAACTTAACGAAATGTTATCGAAATTGCAGGAAATGCAATATTTGATTAAAGGTGATATGTGTGTCAAAATACCATTTTAAAATAAATGTTGTCCTGGCCTACACATTCAGCCTAAGTAAAACGATAAGTTGGTTAGCTGATAGACATTAACATGTAACTATTTTACTGATTAGTCATTTAAATAGTTAATTTATAACCACTCTCATGTCTGTTTTCAGTACAGTCTGTTAGCTTATCTTAGCATAAAGACTGGACCCGAGCCTGGCTTTGTCCAAAGGTACCAAATTCTGTCTACCAGCCCCTCTAAAGCTCACTGATTCAGACGTTAGCCTATATCTTGTGCATTTTTTACAAAAAACTAAATATAAAAAGAGTTTTGTGGTTTTATGTGTGGTTGTGTGCTGAATAATTTCTTACACCAAATCTGTCACTTCCTGGAGTATTGTGGTTGCTGTATGGTTGAGAGGAAATTAATGGTTCCTGCCAAGAAATTTTCCCATGTTGGTTTCACACTTTTTTATGAAAAAGTCATAAAACTCTTATACACAGTAACATAGGGTTGTTTATTGAGATGCTAGTTCACTTTAAGCTACTTTCAAAAAGCAAATGTTAGCCTGCTTTAGTGAGATTTGCTACTTTTTCTTTGTCTTGTGGGATTAAACAATTGAATGTTTTTGTACTGTTGATTGGACAAAACAACTAATTTGAATGTGACGTTGTTGGCTTCAGAAAATTATCATTATTTTCTGACCTTTTGTACACATAATGATAAATCAGTCTGTCACAGTTTACTCCACAATTCCCAGCTTGCTCTTTCTGTCGTGTCTTTCATGCAATGTTCTTTCCTTCAACTCCCCAGATGCCCTACCCATCTACACACCTCTTTCTACTTCTCTCATCAGCCCTGCAGTTACCTGGCCTACTCTGTCCACTGGTCACCTGCAACGAATTCCCTCATCAGCCACTCACCATATTTTCTTGTTCATTTTTAGTTCACCATAGATACTTTGTTGGATTTTGCTTTACCTGAACATGCCTGCCTACTGGCATACTCATTTATGCACAATAAATCATCAGTTTTTGTTGTAAAAGCAGACATTTGAATATGTGAGCTTGAGTTCTGTGAAGTTGTGATAGGCATTTGCTCACATTTTTTTGACATAGACTAAACTCTTCACGTATTTGAGGAGCGGGGGAAAAAGAATCAAATTTAGCTGGGCCTTGTGATTGGTTGGGCCTCCCGTGTATGGTAGTAGCTGATGCATGTACTGAGATCTGTTCACCACCACCCCCCGGCGTTGAATCTTGGTTTTGCTCCTTACGAGAGCTGTTTTATATTCTGTTAGGTCCTTTTGTTCATCACAGTCTCCTGCTAACTTTCAATAAGTCATTTAGTCGTCCTTTGCTGTCTGCCAGTGTCTCGTTTCCTTGTTTCCCGTTTTGTACTGTTTCATTGTGTTGCCGTCACAAGACTAGCTCTGTCCTCCACCCCCGCCTCCATCTGTGCCACGCATTTATGTTGTTTCACTGAACTGAAGCACACATCCTGATTGCTGCCAGGTGAGACAAACAAAGTGCAGACTCACATGCAGGACATGTTTCAGGACACAAGCATGCGTTGATATTTATGGCATTTTATTGTTAAACGTTTTATCAGGCACCTGTGTGTTTTTAATGCTTGTGTTTTGTGCAACAGGCCTGCTGTTATTTCCAGGTGTTAAATGGCATATTTTCCACTTTGTATCTTGATGATTGTGTGGTAGATTGATCAAAACTGCTACACTGGCATTTCTGTCTGCCACCTACCCAACCTGTCTGTGGCCTTTAATGGAATATGCCGTATGTTCTCAGAAAGAAGCTTATCTGATGTGATTTTTGTGCAGATGTGTTTGCTTGCATCAGTTTTTATATTATTTTCTTTCTCCCATACTGCTTCTGCTCTCTGTAGCCCAATTGCTCCCTGCAGGTTTCCTCCTGCTAGACCAGGGTCAGTGGATGAGCTTTGCCCTCCTGTGTGGCCCCAGGGCGGGAGGCCTGGATGTCGGGGTTTATGGGGAGGGGTGGACGGCAGGGGTGCCTGAGATCACTCTGCAGGACCCGGCAGCTACGGAGACGAGAAGCTGTAATTAGGACTGGAGGAGGCTTAACACTCAGGAGCTTTTTTTTTTCTCCTGCCACTCTCTGGAGAGAAATGCTTCCACATTAAGAGACCAAAGCTCATAATTACGTGTGGTTGAGAGGATTGTAGTCCTCTGATGTGAGGCAATTTAATGCTTCATTTATTTACCTTCATTGCTGTATGTTTCACTTTGTAAGCCATCAATAAACCTTACATGTTGTACACCAGAGTACTGAAGGAAGTCAAGCTGATTTAATGATTGTGGATATCTAATGTAACGTTGAAGTTCAGGTTTTTGAAGTTGTCATAATCATAGTGCATTTAAGTGGAGCACTGGACAGCCGACATTACTATGGTGACAGTTAATTAGATATTAGATATTCCACTAATTGTTTACCATTATTTTTCTTTAAAAAATGACAAACACACTATGTTAATAAAATGGTGAACCTGTTCTCAAAATGTGAGGATTTTCTGCTTTTCGGTTATTTTTTTTAATCATTGTAGATTTTATCGGGCTTATTTTATTGGACTGTTGCCCACAGGGAAAATGTGAAGGGCATTTTTCATTGTCCTCCCACATTTTGTAGATTAACAGTAAATCAATGATTCATAAAAAACATATTGTCAATTAATCAATAATGAAAATAAGTCCTTTACCACTTAATTGTCAAAAGCCCAAAGAGATGTCACCAAATTACTTGTTTTGTCAGTCTTAAGATCTCCTGTTTATCAGGTGAGACAAAGAAAAGTAACAAATCTTTACAACAGAGTAACTGGAATTAGGGAATGATTGGCATTTTGTTTTGAAAAATTACTGAAATAATTAATTTATCACCAAATAGCTATCTCTTAGTTATTGATAAATCTGTAACATTTTATTTTAACCCCTCCTTAGGCATTTCTAAATTAGGAAGGGTAAGTAAAATGTTACATTTTAATCTGCTAATTATTTCTAATGATTTGTGTTTTGTGCAATCTTTTGTTGTCTAAGAAGACATTTAAACCCAGCTGATATAGAGGAGTCTTTAGTTCTTGTTGTGACTGAAATGCTGAGGATTTGATGAGGGATGCTGTAAATTTGAATTCAGTTAATAGATGGTCCTGGTCTTTAAAAATGTCTCCTTTTATTGTTATGAGTGGAAAGCCGCCAAGTCCTGCCCTGCAGGAGGTGTTTTCCTGTGGTGTGTCTGTGTGAGCCGTGTGTTTTCATGCACACACAGCCTCATGTATGCATGTGCACTCTCGACCCCACTAATTTGTACCTCTCCTCTTCTCAGGGTCCTGTTATATCCTGGAGGACACATGGATATGAAGAAATAGAAGCATCAGTTGAGGTGAGTGTCTCAAACCTTTTTGCTTTGCTAGTCTACATTTTTCTTTTCTTTTCTCCCCTGAGCAGTTTCATCCTGAGCTTTATACTTTTACAGGCCCTCCAGCTGACCTCTGGGCTAAGTCCTGTCTGCAGGGCTTTGTTGTTGGTGGGCCAGCTGAACAGGCGTGTATGTGAATGAGAGGTAATGAAGTCCAGTATGAGGCAGTGGCGGAGGCTGGTGCTGGTGGGAATGCTGGCCTGGGTTCTCCTCTTCCTTGCCCTCCTCTCCTACTTCCTGGATGCTCGTGTGACTGAGCCCCTGACCTCTGCTGGTTCTTTACTCTCCCAGCACCCAGACACCCGTCGCCTGGCCTCTATACAAGCCTCTAATCAACAGCATGCCAACCTGGGCCTCCGACCTGAATTGGCTTCCCCCTTAACTACAACCTACCCCAGAGTTGAGCCTTCTGCCAGCTCCACCACCCCAGAGCCCAGCCTAGACGTGAGCCTCAGTCCCAATAGTCCTCCCTACGCCATTTATGTTAGCCAGGAGGCCAGCCACCAGGACTACCTTGACCAACAGAGCCTGGCTGCCTGGTCCTCCTTTGGTACAGAAAATGTGGGTTCTCACTCAGACCCTGTAGTCCAGAGTCGTGAGAGAACTTCACAGATCACGGAGGACCAGAACCATGTCAGCACGACACGCTACCACGGTGGGGAGGAAGAAGACGACGATAGAGAAAATGAAGAACTAGGAAACAGAATGAGGACTACAGCAGGCAGGAGGGCTGGTGATGACTCCTCTGATCTGGAGCAATATTACTTCTCCAAGTCGTTGTCTGTGGTGCAGCGGCTGTGGCAGGGCCGCGTGTCCGCCGGCATGCTGAGTCCTCGGCTGCAGCGAGCCATGAAGGACTACATGAGTGCCAACAAACACCACGTTTCCTACAAGGGGCATCGCAGGGTCGCCCGGAATGCTAAAGAGCTGCTTTGTCAAATTAAAGCCCAGGCCCGGCTGAGCACAGTGGACGGGTCAGAGAAGCCCTTCTCCTCACTCGGTTGGGCTGGTCTTGTGCCGTCTCTTCCTCTGGAGCAACTGTACAGGCAGCAGGACCAGAGCAGCTTCAAGAATTGTGCGGTGGTCACCTCGGCTGGTGCCATTCTGCGTTCAGGCCTGGGCAAAGAGATTGGTGAGTAGAGAGAACAAAGATTTTGAGTAAGGGCATCAAGGAGCCACAGGGCTATGTACCAAACCTTATTACTTTTTGATACCAACTGGAAGTGTCTTGCATCCTAAGCTTGCTTAAAAACATACCCTCCGTTACTTGTCCTTTTGATCAGACCATATCTTATTTTAAATCATAATTTTGGCAGTATGTTTGGGGCAAAGTCCTGCTTCAGCTTAGACAGCATTTCACATAGTGAGTAAATTAGTAGCATATTCCTCAAAGAAAGATATGGAAAAAGTATTGTTGGAACCAAAATTTTATTGATGCATTTGTGTCAAACCTTAAAATAATACCCCTAGCCCTACGGTTGAGGGGACCACAAACTGTAACCAATGTTTTATAATGCTGTTGGTGCTCAGACCACTGGCAAATTATAGGTCTGCAGTACATTACTTAGAAGCTGAAATATTTATTACAACCGACGAAAGTGTTGGACAAAACAAACATACTGATGGTCCTGGTATTTAAAGCTAACCGATTGTGAACCATAAAATATGTGTTCCTGTCATGAATGTAAATGCCTTTCCATTCATCTGTTTTTACTGTATTCACATTTTCAATTTGCACATAGAAGAAAACTGCTCAGAAAAGGCAGATAGATATAAAAAAAACCATTCAAATACATTTTCTTGTGCTGATTCTGAAGTTTGTGCTAAATTGAGATGTTGACTTGATTAGTGTCACTAGAATAATACCATGTGGTCATTGCAGTCCAAATTCTCCTCTCCTCTGACAGCCTTTTTTTTAGATTACGTTCAAAGTTGAGAAATTGACCTAAAGGTGGAGGAAAGCTAGGATGGTCTAAAATAGAAAGAGTTCATCCTCCAGTGGGCATAAATGTACTCTAACACCGCATGAGATTTGGAAATTTGTTGTGGAAGTTTTGGCTGAAAATGATGATTAAGGCTTTTGAGGCAAGCAAACTTTTGTCAGTTTCATGGAAATCTAACAGTTGGTGACATTATCTGTCATGGTCAAAACTATTGTCTATCACTAAATTATAATTCTATTTCAAATTGGAATAGACAACCGAGAAATGGTTGGAGACAAAAGCCTTAATTTGCCCAGTTTT
>JAPMOB010200126.1:0-13873 GCA_029875015.1 Lepomis gibbosus
CCTCCTTTTAAAAAAATAGTAATGTAACTACAGTTACGTGTCAGTGTGCTGTACACATATTGTAAATCAACGCATTTGTTTTTTAAATTACCAGAAATCGCCGTTGTCGTTTCTCTCGCTCATTTTGAATTACCCGCCTAGGACTTCCGGGAACTATCTGCGGTCTCCATGAACCACCTGACGATGTAGCATTTTGACCCTCCCTCTCTCGCAACTCTCTCTTTAAAGGGCTCTGCACTGACCCACCCTTCTCTGCTTCTGATTGGCTAGTAGTCCTTAAATAGGCACTGCACATTTGTGCATCTCCCAACAAAGATCATTTAGACACAAGATGTATAACTCGATAGCTAAAACGAAGCCTTCACACACAGAGTGAAAATAGGAGCTGCAGCAATGTGGAGTATGAAAACAAATGGTGTTTTTTTTTTAATTAAACCATGTAAACCTGTTCTGGTAAACCCCCTAAATAGGATTTTTAACATGAAACTGAGCATAAAACCACCTCTTTAAACTAAAATGGAGTAGTGTGGATAGGGCTTCAGAGTGATTTTAGATGAGATGTCAGTTTGTGTGTGTGTGCGTGTGTGTGTGTGTGGGAGAGAGAGAGAGAGAGAGAGAGAGAGATTTCTATAAGCCAGTACACCATTTGTATGAGAAAGAATTCACTTTGTTTGGGGCACAATCTATTCATCACATAGTGTGATAAGGAAAGTTTACCATTTCCTCAAGTAGCGCCCCCATTTCCCCCCTAATTTCCACTGAGGAATTCTAGCACTAATGCTAAATGTCTCCTCCTAAAGCTTCTTTGTTATGGCTATAATGACCAGTTTAGCCTATGTGACTAGCTAGTGTTTGGTTTTGGAATGTGTATGTGGCATCCATTCAGAAATCCACAAGAGCTTCCCATAAAGACTGAGCTCCATTGTTGATACAGCCCTTGAGTGATATAGCCAACAGGACGTGACACTCATGATGTGGAATCTGGACATTTGTATCTGTACTGTCATCATCTGTCTACCGTTACTATTCTGACCTACATCTCACTGCAAGAACACCTAAGGACATACAGTTAAATTATAGTGTTTGGCCTACAAATGATGTTTTTCCAATCCAACTTTCCAAGTGAATCAAAATACAGACAAATAACCTTTTATAGATAAACATTCTATGACTGTAATTTATAAAGATTTATTTATTAATGCAACAAATTCTCTGACAGGAAGACAAAGCTATTCAAAATGACCTAATACTACCTTGGGAATTTCAGTTCAAGTAAGATTTAGTACAGAGGATGCCTAAAACTTTGTCCTCCCTTTGATAACCATTTTTAAACAAAATAAAGATGGAAGACAGGCTCCAATTACGCTCTTTCACAGCACAAGAGCACTCAGAATTACCAGCCCTGGTGCCTGGTCCTCTGTTTACTGTGCCTCCAAAGCCTGGGTGGAGAGGTTTCTCCCTTCACGTTTTAACAAACTGCCTTATGTAAGCATCTGCTCAACCACAGGAGAATCGGAACTGACATTTCAAAGCGCTGGTCCGTGTGCTTTATGAATGCACTGACCCTAGATTTCTACCTCAACTTCATCTATCACGCTTAACGACTGGCTGACAGAGTGAAGGCCGTCCGTCATCACCCCTAAACGCCACCCCGCTGCTTTTCCCTCCTTCATCCACTTCTTCTCACCATTCCCCCTTCTTGTCAGACAAACTAAACCCAGTTGAGTTTCTCCTTCATATGTGGCTCCTCTGCTGAGGTTTCTCCTGCTGGAAGTGCAGGGACTTGCCCTTTTCAATCTCAGAAACAACAGACAAGGATCTCCTGCCGGGGGGATCAACAGACTTCTCTGCTGGGAGTCTTAAAGATGTTAAAGGCAGATTTGGGATGTGTGGTGGCTGTGTGTGTGGAAGGCTCCCAGTGGCCTCGTCCTTTCAGTTTTGAAACATTTTTTTTTTCCACAGGGATCGGGTCATGTTCTGATATTTTTGCACTCAAGATAAGTAACAAGCATTTGAAAATATGTCTAAGTAATTGTTTTAACTTGTGTTCACACAAGCGGAGAGAATTTTCCAGAAGTGTATATAAAAGTACGTTAGATATATAATGGTGGCAATATTGAAAATGCAGTATGAGGTAAATAGAAATTAGGCAGCCTCATTTTTAGCACTGAAATGGAGAAATAAAATTTGGATTAAACTGACTCACCAACCCAAGATAAGTGCGTTAAGTGCAGATTGGAAGAAGCAACCATGTTGGTAAATAACATTTTGTGAAACAGTTGTGAGTTTTATGTGCTTTGGTGAGGTTTTTGGTGTGTAAGGAAGTCTGATGAATTTGTGAGAAAGCAAAATGCTAAATACTCACATCAAGAGTGTCTTCATTGATCACAAGCATGCCCATGTTCTTGGTCAGTAGTTTGCAGGAATGACCTATGGTAAAACAGAGAATCAGAAGATGAAATTCAATGTTTCATAGAGCAGATGTATTAAACTTGAAAAGGCTGGAAATAAAGCACATAAGTGCGCAGGAAATGTTTTAAAAATGTATAAATACATAGTTAAATTAAATTACCACTAAATTACTATTGTAGTTCACTTTAGTTTTAATAGACTTGATAACTTATCTACGTGTGACCCAAACACACATGCACACACACATTAAATAAATAAAACAAGAAATAAAAAAGAAGAAAATCAATCAATCAAAGGGATACTACAGTATGCAGCAATACATTTTAAGGGACACCAATTAAAATGTTACAGCTCAGAGCCATTGCCGCGGGACATCACTAATGAGTTTGGTTTACAAGGGTTTGTCAGGTTCCTGTTTTAATAGGCTGTTACAACTCTGAGTTACCCAACATGGCTCTCCGGGGAGCGTTCCCCTCAGCTCTTGGCTGAGACAGATGCTCAGGGTCACCAGCAAGGTGGTAGAGGGAGCCTCCCATTGGGGAAAACAGAAATGGGGAAAAACAAACCAAGACTGAAGCCTTCAGTTTAAAACTGTGGCTGGATGAAAAGGCTGCCATCTGTGGCATAACCACATGAATATTTGTGGGCTTCAACACTTTGCTTCTGTCTGGAAAGAGGTTTTAGTTTCTTTATGGGGGTTACCACAAAGCTATTTTTTTCTGAATACACGGGTGGCATTTTCTGTGTGAAATACAGATAAGATTATGCACAAAACACACAGTCACAGTCAAACACAATGGTGAACACACAGTAAACACAGAGGGGGGCTTGCATGAGGAAATGAGAGGGGTTCACCTCCACAGTCAAAACCAAACAGGATTGGGGTCTGGGTCTGGCAGATTGTTTTCTTAAGTGCAAAGGTGCAAACGTCAAAAAATTTGCCAATGTGAGGAAAACGCCTTCCCATCTCAACACAACTTCTCTACTCCCTTCCCCCTTGTCAATTCCTGCCACAGCCCCTTCCGCTTAATGTGTTTACCTTAAGCTCATTTGACTGTGGCCAAACTGACCCTTTTTTATTTCACCAGAGAATGTTGAATTCCTGGCCTTTCTCCATCTCAGGCGGAACCAAACACTGCTCTCACAGGACTTGAGGATTGTGTAAAAGGGACACTCAAGTCACAGTTATCTTAAATGTTGAGAAGGGAGCAACAATTACTGTAAAGACAGAACTACAGAGGGCACTCTAAATATATGGATACCACATACTGTGACTAAGATTTTGGAAGGTGGAAAAAAAGGGGGACCTGAAATTAATTGCTG
Organism: Lepomis gibbosus; assembly: GCA_029875015.1. Taxonomy (NCBI): domain Eukaryota; kingdom Metazoa; phylum Chordata; class Actinopteri; order Centrarchiformes; family Centrarchidae; genus Lepomis; species Lepomis gibbosus. The sequence goes on from JAPMOB010200126.1 coordinate 3,736, forward strand.
GACATGGTGAAGTAGGTGGGAAGGTAGGTATTATGAAGGCTCATATTTCTGTCAGTAAAAGGGGTTGTGTTTCCTCTTTAATGTCTCTCTGCTTTAGAGGATGATGCACTCTCTGGCCAAAATTAACAGCGCCTTGTTCATGTCATCTGTAATGCCTTAAGTAAAGTGAGTAGTGTTACCCAAAAAGCTGAACAGCAGGCACTTTTCTTTCATTGAATTCTGGCTCTGACCTGTCCTAAGCATTACGTACGTTTAACTCCCCTCAACAAACAGCTCACATCACCAGGAGCGTGTCCTAGAACAAACATTGCTCTTTCCTCAGGCAGCCAACAACACGGTGTGAGAGTATTTACTGTAAATTATGTCATGATAGTTCAGGATTAGGGACAAACTGAAAACATAACAGTCTTTACAGCATTGGATCAAACAATCTACCATGCTTAAATATCTTGAAATATGAAAACTCAACTGCATTTATGCCCAATATTCTGTGCCAAGAATTGCATTTGGGTGGTTTGGGCCACCTGGAAATGTAGAAAAATATAAATGTGATGGGCTAAATCCACCAATCCAATGTGGCAAAAGGTGCACCATTAAACCTAGAAATGGGGATCGTCTTTCAGTGAGGAAATTAGTAAAAATATTTTACAGAGCAACTTAGTCAAACAGCAGACCTGTAAAAATACTTCCAGTGAACATGTGCTTCTGCGGAGCTCCTTCACATCTGGGCACAGTGGGCACAAAGGGCTGATTCAGTCAGGCCACAGTGGTAGGTATACCCACCAACAAAGGTACTTTTCATATCTATTTTTCTGGCCTCTGTATTTAAATGTTGGCTGTATTCAAGGTTGTTTCCGTTCATAGTTTTTAGCGACATCTAAGAGCTATAATACTTGGACCAATTAATAAAAATGAACAGGAACTAGTGGCCCAGAGTTTGTGATTCACCTTTCTCATAACATCTGCAAGGCTAAAACCTCTAGAGGGGCCAGATACGTAAGAGCTGCCTCCTTGTGTACATATGCATGTTATTTCTTTCATGTCAGTGCAGTGTGCCCATACATCATCTAGCATTCTGCGACAGATGCTTTTGCTAGATATGTGTGACAGAAAAGCATTCAGCTTGTTCATCTTACTGGGTGAAGAATGACCACAGGAATGACTGGAGTACTTGTAACAGGCTGGTGAGCTATTTATCACAACATAGATCAGTTTCACCAACTTTCTATTTGGTTTGACACCAAGTGCACAAGCAGGGCTATGTCATGACACACAAATATTTATCGAAGTATGAGGGTGCAAACTGTATGTATATGATTTTATATTGAAGGGGCAATCCACCAATCTTTGAAAGGAGATTTTCTAAGTAATAAAAATAACACCATCAGGGTTATCTCAGTTTAGCTTTGAGACTTATATGTATCAATATTTTAAAAGAATGCCTGTATTGAAAGCTGGAGGTATGGGGTTTAAAAATGAAGGCGTTTAGAAGGCAGGATGGGTCTTATGATTATGCATGTGTATTACAGAAAATGTGGGAATCTGTGTTTTTGATGCTTGACCCATACTAAAGACTAAAAGTCAGGATATCTTGGCCTCTATGGCCTTCAAAGTTCTTGTGAGTTTCCCAACTTTATGGTAATGCAGTACTAAATCGCTGGGTTGCCCCTTTAAATCCTGTAGATTTTATTAATTCAAGTCCACTGCGTGATTTTATGGAGGCCCACCTGTCAGTCCTCGGCACCATAAATCCAGCTGTATTACTAGGATTGTTCTGCTATTTAACAACTGGTAGCAGCTCTGAACTTGTATCTAGCTTCAATATACTACAGTATATCATTTCTTCAGACATAATGGGCAACAGGGAGGCAAAGTGTATAAAGAGACTGCACTCCACCAAGTGGAGGATGCAGATTCAACTTTCCAGGTCAGCAACACGCTGATACCAACTACCTCCAGTGCACTGCCACTTTTACTTTTGACCTCTATGTGGAAGAAAGGATAATGAAATCTAATTCCCCTCTACTGGTTGAGAATCAGGTATAATTTTAGTGATAAAACATCTCAAGTTACATGACACACATCAGAGCAGCATCCAAGTAATAAATAAAGTTGAAAGACAATAGCCATCTTACTGTCCCTGATTCTTACCAATATTAATGGCTGTTTCCTGTTTGTCCCCTGTCAGGATCCAGATCTTGATGTCCGCCTTCATCAGAGTCTCAATGGTCTCGGGCACCTTATCCTGGAGCTTGTCTTCTATCGCCGTGGCCCCCAGCAGCTGCAAGTTCTACATCCGAAATGAAGAAAAGACAGGAAAAAAGTCAATAAAAAAGTCTTTGAGTGGCAAATACAACAGAGGAAGGCCTTTAAAACATTATGTGTCAGAGAAATGTGAGCCGGGACTGTGTCACTCAGTCAGTCATGTTTTTCCCCCCCCTCATCAGCTGCTCTTGTTTATCACCAAGGAAAACGAGGGCTTAAAGGGTCTTGGACTGGTTGCTATGCCTCTGTGTGTGTATCTGCAGACACAATCTCTCCCACACAAGCACACCCACAAAATACTGCTGGTGTATTTCCCAGGAAACTTGGTGGTTCTTTGGGGCTGGTTGTGGGCTAAAATGGGGCCATCACAAGGCCAAAGATTTGATAAGACCCAGGGGTAGAGGGAGGACAGGAGCCAGCAGCAGAGAAACTCTTTAAGTTGTGACCTGAGCCCTGCTGCCTGTACATCTGTAGCTCTGTCCTCTCCACACGGCATGGGAAAACTGTGCTTGGGGAAAAACATGACTATATCTAATGAGTCCTCATTTGCCTTTTTGATGTGAACTGTTCTATTGTTCCTTTGGTTGGTGTTAGATAAGGATATTCGCTAGAGATGTTAAGAACCACAGTCAAATGCTGGTAGATTCTGGCTGGTTTCAGTGATTTAATCATATTTTATGGGATTGTATTTGTGGCTCAGTGTCCATGTAGCACTGAGACCTATGCCTCTCAATTCACCAGTCACAGTGGAGAGTCAGTACTTTGTAGTCAGTATTCTGCTACAAGTGTATAACAAGATAAGTTATAAATTTGCATTCTGGGGCTGCAATGTAGGAGAACACAAGACTGGAGGTTTATCTCTGTTGCATTAAACACTGGCCTCCTAATAGTCTTCCTGGAATATTCTGTCCAGTTACTGGTAGCTGGATGGGCTAAAATGTAAATCAGCCCAGAAATAATCAATTTAAGCTTAAACCAATCAGTTGATGTAACAGGTTTTGTTTAAAGACTGGAGCAGTTGTACATACTCTAGATTAAAAGATAGTTTAATATGAGGATGAGATCGGAAAAACGATTACAGCAATTTTCTAAAGTACAGTACTGTAAAAGTAATGCCTATCATCAATAATTATTGAGAATAATAATCAATGGAATGGTTAGGTATCAAAGAAGTACAACAGCTTCTCATTACATAATGCAATAACAAAGCTATTCAGTAACATTTTACAATTTATTATAAACTACCTCTTATCAAGGCTGACTAATATGCCGTTTATCACATTTTAACATCTTCTTATAAAATAAGAGTTGAGCCTTTTGTTTGAGAGATGATATGAAAGAGTAGCTTCAGCTGACTGATTTCACTCAGTGCAGGAATGTCTCTCTCTCTCTCTCAACTCCATTGTGCCCCCATGTGGTGTTAATGTGCGCATTTCTAAGTATGGGTGGCCCCGAGGTGCAATGAACCCCAAACCCTGGCAGACTCAGTGCCACACTCTGCCCATTAAGCAATGCACATTACATTTTCCTCTCTGAAAGCTTTTATGTTTATTTCATGATTGATTGCCTCCATTTGTTTTGGGCGGCCAGGAGCAGCCATGAAGAACATGCCAAGTGGTTGATTTACGACTGTGGCTTCCTGTGTTTGACTAGTGCTTCCACATAGACCCACCTCACAGGAAACCAATTCTACCTGCTGGTGAAACCTTGAATCTCTCTCTCACAAACACACAATTTTTTCCACATTTCCCGGTGTGATTACACTGCCCCCATTAGTTACACAGGAGGCCTTGACTTTATGCACTGTCTGATTTTTCTGCAAACGCCCAGAAGCCTATCAAAAAGTGATTAGTATGAAACATTGTACATTAAGTAAATGCATCATGTAACCAGATAAAGAAAAACTGCCTCTCACTTGCCATGCTCACTGCATTCCACAATCAAATGTCTGATGGCCAGACTAGCATGCAAAATGACTAGTTCAGGGAATATAACATGCAATGAGGCCTTAGGAACTGATGCCATGTAAACACATGTCAGTTTTTCACTTAGCAAACCTTCTCTATTAGTTCGTAGGTCTCCTCCAGTTTTAGAGCTCTGTTCTGCAGGGAGGTGCAGGCTCTGTGGTGGATCTCCAGCCAATGCTGATAGGACGACTCACTGATGTCTGCCACAGCAAAGCACAGAGTACGCAGCCCTGGAAGAGGAAACAGCATTACGGTTTACTAGAATAAGCTCTCTAGTAGATGTTAAGCATAGATAGATACTCACTGTATAGTTAAATGAATACTACTACATGAGAAGTGGTAACTTAAATCATTTAATTATTTCTTAAGTTTTTCAGAAGAGGAGGGTAGGTGGTTACCATGTAGAACACAACACTGCATCTATGGCAGCATATGTTATATAGTGGTATTATTTGATGGTAAATGTGTAGTGTACTGTCTTGTGCATGTATTATGTTGTATATATTCATTTCATATAATATTGTATATTATTTTTAAGGATGCTTTAATAACAACTGTCCAAGGAAAAATAATGGCAATTAGCCATCTATGCATACTCTGGCTAATTTGTAATTCATTAGGGTTTGTATTTTTTATTGCTCATGAGCTTTCAAATAAACTATGATAGAAAAAGTAAACCATGACGGGATAAATTTTAACATTATAACTAACCCAATACTATGCTAATGGAGCAAATCCCACCCATCTTGGTACTTACTATATATAAGCCTTGTATTCCAAACAGGTTAAATAAAACATCTGACACAGTTTGACATGGATATATATAACAAGCAAATATTTGTGCACTGTATCAGTGTTTGTAGTTCATGTGAGCATACATCTGTTGTGAGTTCAAATATCTGAAAATAATTAAGACTTCAATATAAATAACATTTATGTAGTTATTAATAGCTAATTCTTCATGTCAGAAATATAAAGGAAGTTATATCTTACTCAGGTCTCTCCAAATTACAGCAGCTGAAGATCTGCACAATCTGTCCTGAATGCTATATTTAGCGTACATCAAATATTCCTAATGACATAATTTTGTTGGTGTCTCACAAGGGGGCAGTATGAACACGGGACAAAAAGTAGAGTCTCTGGTGCAGTTTTTTTCACCTCCACTGCCTTATGTTAATATGGCTTCAACATCCTCATATTAGGATTTACTGTTTTATCAAATAATGACATATGAGGATAAGTTATAATAAAAAGAAAACTACTCTTTCTGCTGCATCTGATGATCAGTTGGTTATAAAAAATGAGGGAAGCACCTACATCAGAAGCATCCTCAAAGAGTTTTTACTTTTGGCAGACAGGGGGCGATGTTTGTTCACTCACCCTCAGTGGCAAACTGCTCCAGGTGCTTCAACGTGATCTCTTTGTACCTAGAGCTGTCTGCCAGACGGTCATAGATCACGGTGTCCTGAAGGAAAACAAACCCTTATTGGTTACTGACACCCAGAGAGGAAAGAAAGTAACATCCTGGAATTGGGCTATGAGGCAATTAGTTGCTCTCAGGTTTGATCCAGTCTTTTCTGCGGCTACACAGAATTGCAGTTGAAGGTGAATTAATAATAATGTACGTGTATCCTGTAATGGATACATTATTCTGTGAGTAATGTGTTTTAATAATATAAAACAACCAAATCATTTAAGAGTTTAGGATCACAATAAAAATAAAACATACATACTAAAGATGATAATTACTTCCGTACATTTAGCAAGTGTCACATGTCAAGCAAAAATAAAACATTAACATGTCAAGTAGTAGGAGAAAACCTGCTATATATACTGAATGATATGCATTTGTGTACTGTTAACTGTTAATAGCCTTACGCTTTAAAAACATGACATGGCTTACTATTCACATGGCAATCCCGTCGAACTGCTAAATTTTATTAAATGTTCTTAGCAGAACATAGAGCAACATGTTACCCAAAAATTAGAGATCTAGATACTTGTGCAACTATGGAATGAGGCTAGTCTTGTAGTCACTAGCAGCTGAGCGCCTTCCTGTGAAACAAAATGTTTGTATAACCTTTATTTTGCAAAAGATACCCATGTGTGAAATGAGGCGATCTTGCTTTAATATGCTGCTTCTTATTGAAAGATTTCCTGACAAGAGCGAGAGGCAATAAGGGGAGGAGAGCAGTCGACACTTGTGCGTGTGTGCGTGCGTGTGTGTGTGTGTGTGTTTGGTGATGATGGTGATGGGCTGTCATGGGTTGCCATGGAGAGAGACAGACACTTACAGCTCCTTTGCAGTAGAGGCGGATCTTCCCAGACGGGGTGCGCATGATGACTGACATCCTCTTCCTTGTGCTGCGAGAGAAAAGGGCCAGAGAATGAGGTGAGAAGGTGGGATGAGGAGCGAAAGCAAGTGAGAGACATCACATTACAAGGTGTTACAGCCACTAAAGCAAATTATCAAGTGATGTTTGAGCCAGCATATGTCTGCTGAAATTAGAAAGAGGTGGGTAGCAAGATATAACACCTAGGTCACACAATTAATTAGTACAAATCATCAGGGCAAAAGGAAGATGATGAATTTTGATTTCATAAAACTCATACAGCAAATACAATGTTTGTATACCAATGGCATGTATGGACAACAAATTACAGGATACAGCAGTAATACACATGATAGCTGATGAAAATAATAATACACTTCATCGTACCTTGTAAACTCCAGCACATGAAGTAGTTCGTACTTCTCCTCTGTTCCAAGCTAAATCCAAAGAGACAGACAAATTAACATTCTCCAAAAGGACACATCTCAACCTCAGTCTTCTTCTGAGACAACTTATCTTAAGTAGCACAAGCCAACCCTGCCACTCTACTCAAATCTGCCTTAATTGCACTTTAAATGTGTTTATCAGTTGCCTGCACCGAGCTGATGAAGGGAGAATAACAAGGTAAAATTTAATTAACTTCCCTAATTGTAGAGACCGCTAGGTACAAGACAGAGTGATTAAAAAGATGCTGAGAGCTTTAGAAGACCTAATAAAGGTTAAGAAATTGAACAAATGTCTTGGAGACAAGATGTTCTAAGCAGAGGGAGGAAAATATTATAATGGTTCTGGCCTTTCTGCCTTAGCCTCATTGTGTGCAATCATCAGGTTAGCAAATTAAGGGAAAAACGGTTGGTGACCTGAGCTTTGGAGAGGACACACAGTGCATCAGCTCAGGATATAATCACAGCAAATGTGATGTTCATCATTTTCCATTTCTGTGCCCATGTGAATACAAGAGGTGGATGTCTCTTTCATTATGCATATTAGTTTTAGATCTAGGTGTGTTTTGGAATAAAAAAAATAAAAATTAAAAATAGTGATTTAATTACTTAAGTTACTGCCTAGAGATAGTCTACATATTGTAGTAACTGGGATGTGCAGTGTGGTAGAAGTACCAGTTCGACACTTGGGAAATACGGGTATTTGCTTTCTTGCCAAGAGTTAAATGAGAAGATTGATACCCCTCATGTCCATACGTGTGATATATGATAAATATGTAGATGGACGCAGTAGTTAAATGAGCTTAGCATAAAGACTGGAAACTGTAAAACAGCTAACCTGGCTTTGTCCAAAGGTAACAAAATCTGCCAGCACATCCAAAGTTCAACAGTTAAGACAAGATGTCTTGTCCATTTAATGTTTGAACAAAAGTGTAATAACAACAATTCACTGTTTTACTGGGGGTTATGTGCCGGACATATTGTTTACCAGGTGTGATGACTTTCTGCAGTCTCCAGTGGTTTCCTTGCAATTGCTCCCAAATCAAAACTTCTTATTTGGACAGAGACAGACTAGCCCGTTTACCCATTTCCAGTCTTTATGCTAAGCTAAGCTAAACTCAACTCAGCTCTACTGCTGAACTACAGCTTCATAGTTATTGTACATACTTCTCAGCACACAATCACATTAGTCTTTTATGTCTCCAATGGCGTGGGAAATAGTGAGATATTCCAAAGCATATGGACGGGTGAAGAAATTAGTTTCCTTCATTAATGACAGAAAAATAGTTTAATGGTGACCTATTATACTGCATTTCCAGCACTATATTGTAGTTCTGTGACTACTGTATGGTATCTTTACATGATACATTACATTTACATTTACATTTTATGATACTTCCCTCATTTAATTCCAGCCCTCATTTCAGCCTCTGTCTGAAACAAGCTGTAGCTGCTCCTGTCTTTTTAGCACGCAAATAGAAAGAAATAAAATCTGTATATAATCTTTAAGTATATTACATTTATTTACTTGACTTTTGCTGATACCCTTGTCGTTGGTATCAAGCATTTATCAGTGTGACACAGCCTCATAGTTTTTCTTTTTATCTTGCTAGAGGTCATACTAAATCATCATGATACTCATATTAAAGATTTAGTGGATACACACATCAGTACAATAGCTTGCATGACTTTCATTTAACTTGTCTTATCCAACTTACCATTTCCACAATGACACTGTCTGGGGTCCTACCAGAAAATACAAAGCCAAGGTTTCGTGCTGCTCTCACCAAAGCTCCTTCATCTTGAAAGCAAACAGAAACCCAAAATGTTACAGTTAAACACACAAAAGTACAAGAGCCCAGGCTGTATGCAGACACAGTACTGTTTCAACATAACTTGCAATTTGAACCTGACATTTATGAGGACCATGTTCACATTAGTTACTTAAAACTACTTTATCTCGACACATTATCACAATGAGAGCAGTGACTTTACAGTTCACTTTAATACAGCCAATCCCCACTCTGCTTCAAACCCCAAATCGCCATAACACTATGATTCTTCTAATCAATCAGGCAAAAAGGGTAATCTCTCTTATCAAAAGCAAAATGTAGAATGAAAAGCAGCTTTTCTTTGTACAGTTATTATATATACATTTTCATCACACAGAAAAATGGAAAAGCATTTATTATTTATAAATCAACCTGAATTTAGGCCTGTTTTACATATGTGCTTACTAACATTACTTGTGTATTCAAAAACATCAGGAAATTTGTTTTTAATTCATCCCCGGAGAGCTACTTCTTTGTTTACATTTGGACCACAGATTTGTACCCTTCAGCATGGTTACATTTTCAGAGTTCATTAGGATGGTCCTTTTTTCAAAAATTTACATACTGCTGCTAGGGGCAACCACTGGTGGAGCCAATGTGCAAATGCCTTAAGCTGCAGCCATGCTTGTAAAATACAAATGCAACAAATGTTTAGAGTCTCAGTGTTTAATTTCACCTCTTCTACTGGCAGTGAGTTTGTCAAGTTAAAAAGAACTGTGTTTAAGGGCATGTTTTCTTGATTGGCAGGTGTCTCATCACTGCTGTGAATGTGACAGACTGAAGAATCACACTGAGGCTCACAGAATCAGATGTGACATACACCATACACTCTGAAAACAGGATATTTCATTTTATAATATGATTCCGAGCTCTTTCCTGCACTGATGGTTAAAATTAATGCCTACATTTTCATGAAAGTACCTCTACCTGAGGCTGCAGTGATGTGTTCCATTTGTTTACACACAGAGGTCACTAGACTCAATTAAATATCTCAACAAAAGTCAAGGACACAGCATCACTAATGGAAAGCATCTGGAACCAGGTCCAACCAATATCTCTGTGAGCTCCAGCAGTTTGGAATTGCAGATAAATGTGCCATTGCACCATCTATAGGTAACGAAAGTAACATGTTCTGCAGTTTTGTGTGCGCACGTCTGCACAGTTAAAAGGTTTTCTTACTTTCTAAATACTAAGCTCACATAGAGTCGGTTAGAGGGTTGGGTTGGGATGGCGCAATGGTTAAGACGCCCGCCTTTGGTGTGAGAGACCAGGGTTCAATCCCCGCTGTGTCCCTGAGC
>JAPMOB010200131.1:0-27447 GCA_029875015.1 Lepomis gibbosus
CAATGAACAATCTGCACTTATAAATTAAAAATGTATAATGTAAAAAAACATATATAAATAAATCACGTGTTCCACGACAATACTAGGCTGCCCACAGATGCGCCTGCCTAATAATCGGCTTGATATACTTGGATATTGGCTGATGCTGATTATGTTAAAAAATGCCAAAAATCGGCCGATTAATCGGTCGACCTCTATTTGTCTAAACTTTACAAAACTGGCAGGATGTTTCATTACACTGTTGAACAACATGTGTAACGCCACCAGCTCCAAATATGTGCATGGGCCTGGCAGAGATTTTGCTATAAATCAATGACAGCTTGTCCAAACACCTCCAAACTTCGTGAATATTTTTAATTAAGCTGTTGAAACATTCACAAAAAGTTAGGGTTAGGGGTTCAGTATTGACCAATAAGGGGTTGTTGCCGTTGCCAAACAAGGGTGTTAGTAAAGCTTGTGCCATAAATCAGTAAGTTTGTCCAATCATCACACAACATGGTACATCTTTATATTGAACTAAGTTTGTAAAATTATCTAAAAATTGACCAATAGGGGAAGCCACAAATCTTTTCCATGTGGGCTTACAGTAGAGAATGAAAGTCTCTCTTTAAACATTCAGTTAAGTGCGTATAGTCTGCATACATTTTGCAGTAACATAAATCATCATTACTTATTCAGTGTATAACATTGTTAGAGTAATGAATACATAAACAGGCAGTCATAATGGAAACCATGTCATTAGATGAATATTTTGTCAGTGCTGTTAGTTTTACAAAACTGTTATATTGTTATTTGCCTTTCATATTTAAGATAATAGAGAGGTTCATTTTGACATGATTGGTACTCTTGAATAGTAAGAGGACCAATAGTGACTGGTAATGCGTGACAGTAATAATGTTACTCTTTCTACTAGAGAACAGTATAACAAATCACTATTTCAATTCCAGTTATTAAAGTAGATTATCCCAGGTAGGCTAAAGCCTTGTTATTAAACCATTGTTAGATTAGTGAAAATGCAACAAAGGGACATTTCACTGCATTGTTCACATCTAAACCACACTGGATCAGGTCCAACTCAAAAGCTTTCACCTTCTAACGGTCTGTGTTGGCTTGAACCCCAGAATCGGCCCTTAAAGGATTGCTTTGCTTGGTTTTGTTTCAACCACCCACTAAGCTTAAAAAAATCCTTATCACATATTTGGTTTCAATAGAAACTGTTCCTTTTTCAGAGCACATGTGAAAATGCAGTGCAAGTATCAGTGCTGTAACAGTGTAAATAGTTAATTCTTTTCAAGACTTATTTAGTGAACACCAGCCTCTTCCTACCTGTTAAATAATGTACCTATTTACTTTATAAAATAGGTAAATGATGATACAGGATGGAAAAAATACAAAAGTGCCTTAGTAGAAATTTGCTGCAGTTAAGTTTTTTTTACTCCTCACGTGTCTTGTGGAGTTTAATGTCTCAAGAGCCCAGCCGTGCAATGTGTTAATTTATTGGTGAGCGCCGATGGCTTGTTTCCAGACCACTATATATAGGAGTTTTTTTAACTTTGTCTATACTGCAGAAGCACATTAAACACAGGGAGATGTGCTGTTTTTGAGATCCCCATGCTTAACAATTTCAATGAAATGCCAGTGCATCTAGTAAGTTACAGCAAGTAGAGTAATAAATGTGTTTGACTCAAATCATATTTCATCAGTGCTTCTTTAGCTTTTATTGCTGTGACCTTAAAGCGTGTATAATCAGTCGCTGCCTTTGGGCTCTGGGCGAGCACCACCATCAAGATGACACACACCCTCACCCGTCAACTTGTACTCGTATTTCGCTTTTATCACACGCCATGAACGGAGCTCTGGATTCCATTTTACGGGGACTGTAATGTAAGAACTTTTTATGACAATTTGCTCATTGGCGAAGGACTTCACTTCAAGAATTATCTGCAGTGAAAAGCAATTATCTGAGAAAACATAATAGAAACCAAATGACAGACGGACAGATAAAAAAAAAGAGAGGGAGAAAATAGAGAGAAAGGGATAGATACAGAACCTATTGTGCTGGCCATCTTCCCAGAACAGCGGGATCGATCAGCAGAATGAGAGAGCTTCACTATTTCCTCTGTCGGTAGAATGAGCCAGGCTAATAATGGAAAGCAGTCATCGTCTCCACTTGCACTCTCCCTCTTTCTTTGCCTTCATTCCATTTTTCTGGGAAAACAATCATAGCCTCGTCGGAGGGCCGCCACACTCTCCCACCGTGATCTGACATTTGAAAAACTAACCCGTTTAGCCAGAGAAGTGGGCGTCAAACGGCAGTGAGCCTTCTGAAACACGGACTCATGACATCCGAGGAAGAGCCAACACACATATGAATGTTTTTTGTGTGTGTATGTGTGTGTGTGTGTGTGTGTGTGTGCGTATAAGTGGCGCACCGCATGAAGCTGTCAAAGTCCCTCAGTGTATCCCAACCCTACATCAGAAACAATAGAGGAATCAAGAAGGCTGGAACTCAATGGTCCAATCACGGCTGCTGCATCCTAACCGCCGCTACCTGCTAGTCAGAACGAGCAAAACGACCTTTTCCACTGCACTCATTTCTGCCACTCATACTCTGCCAGTCACTCAGCTCCAAAACACAATTACTGCCATTCAGGAAGTCGAGAGGCCAAATGTTTGCTACTTGTCATGCAAGGACTTTCATTTGTGTGTTTGTGCATGTGTGTGATTCCTCCCATGGGTGGTTATAAATATGAGTAAAAGCAAAAATGAGCATAGATAATTGCTGCATGTGTTATTCCTAAGCTTGTAGCTCTGATCATTGTGCCTCTTCTCACTGATTGCAATGTTGGCGATGTAGAAAGTCAAAATCTAAAATGCCAGTTGACAAAGGTAAGCACTCTAATTGTAGGAATTTTGATCATATATTCTAGGAGCCCTTTCCTATATTTAAATCTGCACTAAGTGGTTTTGTGGACCCTTTGGGACTTAAATAAGCTGTCAACCAACACAACATCATCACTGTGTACTTTGTGTAGTTGCTATGGTGAACATGTCAGCAACATTTACACATCCAGCAAACCGAGAGCAACAGTTGGTGTCACCTGTACCAGTCCAGTTTTCATTCCTCTTTTTATTGAGGTTTGGTCTACTCCTATGAAAAACAGCCGTCTCATTAGCTGCCAAATGCTCCACTATGTTCACCAGCTAGTTGCTAACTATGGCTGTCTGCTGTTTGGTACTGGGGTGTGCACAGGGTTTATTTGAACTTTTATCAATGAAAACAGTGGCTGCTATAAATGACACAATGAGCAGTGATGTCTAACTTTGTGTTTGCCAGTTGTTGCTGGGCAGGGAGCAATAAAGTGGCTTTATCAATGCTTTTTGGATGAAATCAATGGCTTGCTGCTGCTGTAAATTACATTGATGAGCTGAAAAAACAAATAAATTAGCGAGTAGATGTTACAATGCTTTGTAAAGTTGAGGGGATCATTCTCTGTGGTTTCATCAATGTCACCTTTCACATTACACAGTGCCATTTATGTATTGATTATTGCAGCTTTAAACATTCACATAAAGTATATTGTTCATCATTGGCAGAAGCTGTGGTTGCATCACACTCTTGTTGTGACACTCCTACTAGGCACAGCTTGCAGTGATGGATGAGTTACCTTAGATTCCTTGTCGTGGAAATCAAAAGCATCGGGGGGGATGACTCTGAACGAAGAAGCTCCATGATGCTGAGCAGACTGCTCAAGGCTGCACATGGCAACCCTCATATACGCACACACAAACGCACCCACTCGCTGTGGTGTGTACCCTGTTTGTGTGTGTGTGCGTCCTGCTGATGTCAGAGAGAACAAGCTGTCATTCAGGCAATAAGATCACAACAGGGATGTGGCATCACAATGTGACACATGTCAGTGACATCTCACAGGCACCAACTGTTTGTCTGCTGTCTGACACACTGGAAGGCAGAACTGGTGCAGAGGATGGACATACTTTAGGCTGATACGTAGACAGATAGAAAGAGACTGGTCCTCTTAACCTGCCACCCTCTTCCTCTCCCCTCTTCCGTCTAAAGCATTCCAGTCTAGCTCTCCTCCTCCTGCTCGGTCGTCTCTTGAGATCTGTGCAGCTATGTCATCATTCCTCTTTTTATCTCATCATCAGACTAATTTGGATCACGCCCTCTCCAACTCTTTCTTCTTCATCTTCTCTGTTCTTGCCATTTTGACTTTTTCTTCAGTTTCTTCTACTCCTCTTTCTTATTCCATTTATCTCCCATCCTCATCTGTCTTTCCTCTTCTTTCCATCCCCCTTTCTGTTCACTTCTCTCCTCTCTCTACTCTCCGTCTATGTTCACAACCAGATTGCTATCTGGAGCACAGTGAGGGGTCATTAAAATTCAACAACCTTGCACAATAACTTTAAAGGCTGCTTTTTAATAAAACACTAATGAGGAGCACTTCCTATCCGCCGCTCAATAGTCTGTTTGTTTCCTTCTCATTTGGTTTCCAGATGAGCAAATGGTAAATGTCTTATATCTTTATATAGTATAGGATTTTGTATATTAAAATGTAATACTTTTTACTTATTAGACAGCAAAAAAACTGTGTCTTCAGTGAACGACTCAAACCAAGCCGCTGTTTTTCCCTCCCTGATTGTCACAAATTGCTACTTTTGGCCTAATTTCCTGTCCAAGAAAAAAATATGTATTCTCAAAATACTGTTTATCAAGGGTCACTGGCTTGACTCTGCCTCTAGTGTGTGTTTCTGTGTGTGGCTTGCTGTGTGTATGCGTGACTTTGTGGTCATTTGTTCTGTCAATGATGTGAGTTGAGGCTCAGGAAGGTCAGTGGTTTTTACTAAGGAGGAACGCAGCTCCTACCAGTGCTAAAGACCTCACTACTTCACTACACAATCTTTATCTATTAGGCAAATAACCTTTTTAATGCCTCGTAAATGCCTGATTAATGGTTTTCAAATGCTCCTGCTTGTGTATTAATTAGCACAGTGGATGTAAAGTGGAGTGAATGGACACAGATAGAGAGCCTTTAGTTTATAGGACTTTGTTATCAGCTCTGCGTCTCTATAGCACATTTATTTGCTCACTCTGCATCCATGTATGTTTGCATATATTAGTTTGATGTAAAGAACATGTAAATTGTTCTGCTTTGTTTGCAGAGCAACTCATTTCACAAAGTCCCACTACCTTGGTTGTTAATTCCTTTTCCGAGCTGTGTTGTGCACGAGCTGGGCCGTCAGATCCTCTTCAGCTAGTTATTCACATGCCTTTTGATCATGGCAGCAGAGCTGCTCAGTCAACACAAAATCGGCATCTTTAAAGGGGCAATATGCCCATCTCTACTACTTCCTCACCTCCCGCTGTCAGCCAGAGTTGGGTGGTGTGTGTATGTGCATGCCTGTGAGTGTATGTGTGACTATGCTACAATGTTGAAGTGTGACATCTACTGCTGACAAAGTGTTTTAACTTCTGTTGATATGGATTCCTGCTGGCTAGTCTAGACGTTTGCTCCTACACCTCCCTTCTGGATGAAGAGAGTGGGATAGAAACCTTGACATCAAGAATTAGATGAAGACGGAGAGAGACAGTACTGTCAGCATAGGATGCATAGAAGTGTAGTTTAATACATTCATTTGTCAGGGACCACGGTCAAAACACATACATCTCATACAAGGATAAGAGATGTTCATTTCCATCAGCAGGTATGCATTGGAATCTTTCCGTAGAGATGTTGCCAGTAGCAATAGCAATATCCAAACAACATAAACATATGCATACATGCAGGCGGATTGAACACGATAATCTATCTCGCAGAAATCTGAATTGTGTGTGGGTGCATGTATGAGTATCCATGTGCAAGACAGTGTTTTGCTGCCGGGTTTTTTTGTGCAAACTGCGGGATTGGGAATCACTTAACTTATGTCACTAGCTGTTATGTCTCACCCAGCTGGGGGGCAGAGGAGGAGACAGAGGAGGAGAAGGGGGAAACGCAGCCATGAAGCTGTGTAGGTTTTACCTAATCTGAGGGGAATGCTTCAAAAATCCATCAGTCGTTTTTAGTTTCTGATTGTTTTTGTCTTTTTATTCTTTTTGTACACATGCAGTCTTATGCACAGTTTCATTTGTCTGTGTTTCCGTTCAGTTCCTGTTTTAAAAGAGGAGAGACAATGGGGGCAAGTCTGGTCTCTTTAGCCCAACACAGCAACCCTCAGCAGGGTTAAATATTCCACTACACTTACTCTGCCTCTATCACACTGGATCCATGTCATATTTTGAAGGAATTTACTGTAATACAGTGCGTGGGAATGTGTCACACACACACACACATGCGTGCACAGACACAAATGCATACATTTGAACCCATCTTTCTCTCTTTCTGCGTCTGTGTCACTCAGCCACCCCCACAGCAGTGTGAGTCCTGTCTCTACATCCTCCTCCTCTCATCCTGAAAGGTCGGGGCTCATCACCGTGTCAGATGGAGTTTATTCATTCCTGCTCTCCACCAACGTCATTCTCACCAAGTCGGCTGTCAGAGTGGGTGAATGTCGTGCACTTGTCAGAATCACATCTCCAGGATTTCTTTGCTTCTCTTTTTCTGAATGCCGAGACTCCCCTCCCCGTGTCTCCCCCTGGATGTGTCTCCTCTTTTCATGTTCCATTCTTTTACATATTATGCATAAATATATGCATGCTCACAAGCAGACATGGGTTTCTTCATTGTTCCTCTGCCTGTTTGTATTTCTGATTAACTTGCAGGTGAGAAGAAGAAGAAGAAGAAGCATGTGATGAGATTTTCCTTAAATCCAGCCATTATCTTGACACAGAGCTCAGTTTTTCTGGCTCTGCTGCGTGTTATCTGATTGCACACAGAAATTCCATGATGCTGCCTGTGGAAATTGGTTAGCCATACGCCATATACATGAAGGAGAAACTTAGCAAGAGAGAGGAATCGGTGGCAATTAACACCACCTCTTTACACAGACTACTTAAAATCCTTTCACTCTCAGCATAAGAAAACACTACCTCATTTCTCTATCTCTTTCCTCTCCTGGGCTCTCCCACTCCTTTTTATATCCTCACCAAAATATGAGTCTTTGAATTACCATGTTGGAGTAGAGCAGCATAGAGGGATTGCTGAGCCCATGTCTGCGCACATTCAGACGCTTGTTAGAGGATTGCTGGTGTCAGGATGCATTAAACAGGTCAGACTGAGAGAAGAGTGATGTGGGCTAATTTAAGGCACTTAACCAAACGAACATAAATGTTTTTGCCAAATAGCCCAAAGCTATAGTCAAGGCAGATTAGAGGTGGCGGCTGAGATCTAAAAATTGAATCTCACTGTCAGATGTGTTACACTAAAAGCGGAAATATTCCATGCCAGAAGATGCAGCCTGGCAAACTTAACCTTTAATTACCCGTCTTGTAAAAACCTGGTTTGAAATTAACGATTTGAGGTTGCTGGCAGCCATAATGGCTATCATTAATTCTTGTCTGCTTTGCTGTTGTGGTCCTTCAGCTCCTATTGTCCTTAAAGCTGAGGCTAATATGAGTGTAGTGTATTGGGCTTTCGTCCGTGCTCTGCAACCAATTAGAGCGACAGCAGCTCGTCTGTGTGGTCCAGTGGAGCGTGTCTCTGGTTCTGTCCAAACCTCACCTCGCCACTGCTCCCTCGCCTTCCGCTGAAAACTGTGGATCCAGTGTGACCGCTCTGTGCTTTACAAGCAGGCCACATCTGTTGGTGACCGTGTTAAGTGTGAGGGGTCCTCAGGGCCTCGGCGACCTACCATGCAGAAGATTTGTTCCAAGCTTTACCGGTGAGATATATGGAATGGCTGTGTGTGTGTGCGCACGCGCATGTGTGTGTGCCAGTTAGGAGACAGCCAGGGCACAACACGGCTTTTCCATTGGGCCAGACAAAGTATGCTGATCACCCAAAGTCAACAGAAACTAATACAGCAGGGGTTAGCCACAAATCCCCTTGCTTTTAGAAAGGGCAGAGAGCGGGAGAGAATAAAAGCAAGAGAATGGCAGGTTTATTAAATGCTACATCCTTGTCAGTGAAGAAAACATGGCAGGGGGAGGGAGCGAAACAGGGACAGAAAGAAAGACGGCTGTAAAGAGTTCTGAAATGCCAGCGCAATGTGAGCAAATGGTAAACTGAAATACATTTAAGTCTGGTTTATTGATGCGGTGGATTTGAGGCACTGGCAGATGTGAGTTCCCTTTCAACCTGCAGCACTGCCGGATCACAGGCCCAGACTCCCTGGGGAGCTACACTTTACCAAACACACCACTCAACTATGGATCGAAATAGAAAATGAAGGATTTTTTATATCCCATAACAAAATGGCTTTTTGAAATAAATGTCTCTCTGTGTGTCTTTCTTGTGAGCCGTATAGGTCAGTCAGCTACTTAAGAGAAAGTAGTCAATGTTTCTCTTGCTGTCAAATTCACCGTACATCGAACAGCCACTCATTGTTGTGCATTAAATCCTGAGCAGAATGTGCATTAGGTTGGGAGATCGGAATTACACATTTATTTCCCATTCTCCGGTAGTCTTAGCTGTGCATGCACCACATTCCATCTGTGTAAACCAGCTGATAGAGAGATGCACATTAGTCCAGCCAGTAGGAGCAGGTCAGGATTACTACGGCTCGGCGTGAACAGTCTGTACTGTGCTGCAGCTGTCAGAGAATGTAGGGAATCCATGGGGGAAGCTCACACCCACCTTCAATTGCAGGCTCGCTCTGACAGCCAGCCTCTCTCCTCATCAGCTAGCCAACCTACCCAGTCATTAGCCGAGCCTGACTCTCCTACCCCTACTCCCACTCAAGATAACCCCTACCTGCAGCTCTAAGCCTTCACCAGCCCCTCCACCCAGTTTCCAGCTAACCTGTGCTATCTTAAGGCTGAAACATGCTCAGTGTGTGCGTGGCTCATCTGCTCTGTGGATGTGTGTGTCCTCTGCAGCCATAACAGCTTTCCTCTCATCCTTTCCTTTCAATGAGGAGTATTTTTCAACACTGACATGTGAGGTAGTGCTGAAACAGTGGATTGACAGAAAATGAATCACAAACAATTCTGATTATTTCTTAATGATTTAAAGAATTTATTAAGTAAAACTGCCATTTATTTATATCTTATTAAATGTTGTATATCGGGGACAGAACAAGTAATATGTATAGACACCCTCTTGGGCTAAGAGAAACACATTTTGCTAATTTCACCATTAAATGAACTAAGTGGTTAATTACTTAACTGAAGAAACTGTTGATGATGAAAATAATCGGTAGTTTCAAGAATAAGTTTCAAGATGCACATGCAGGGCTTGTACATATGTTGTGTTAGGTGCAACTACTTTTTAATTGTGAGAGTGCATCAGTCATAAGAAACATGCAGTGGCATTTGGGCCCCCCATTCCTTAAACTCGCCCTGTTGCTGGCCACATGTAGCTCTCTTGCCCCACCCCAACCCTGACTCAATGACCCCTTACAGCTCCTCCAGGATGCACAGATTATCTTGTGTGAGCTGAGCCCTAGGGGTACCAGTAGGTGATAACAGAGGGGGTTGGTACACAGCATCAATAACACACAGGTTAACACAGCCCTCACTACACACCACATTGCTTCTCATGTACTCCCTCACCTGCATCTGCACTGTCACACTTTCTCAACTTTCTTCCTTCCTTACTCTGTATAGTGTTAGAGTTAAATACTTCCCTCATGTCTCTGTTGCAGATTTCTTAGCTATATAAAGAAGCTGTATATCAGAGATTTGCAATCTCCAAGCAAAAAATTGTTAAAGTTGCATATCGTCTGTGTACACATCCAATGGCAACAGAAAATCACCAACAAGAAATACCATTCAAATCGTCATGAAAAGGAAACTCAGACATATCTCTATTAATGGAAGACGACCGGTGAAAAACATGGTGTTTGGTTCAGTGAAGGAATCATCAAGGAGAGGAAAACTGAACAGAGAGTGGGTGGATGGTATCAACGAATAGTGCTAGACAGATATCGACACACTCAGGTGGATGGCACAAAACCGTAAGACGGGAAGTGGACTGTTGGGAATGCATTGGAGACCAACTGACCCGAGCCTGTGGAATGATGGATAGATATATAATATATAGAGTCCACCCAAACCTATTTATACTTTTTGAAATATTTTGAATATCTTGATTCTTTCTCCCTCTGATAGTGCCTCTCTCTTCACATCCTCTCTTTGTCTTTTTATTTTTTTTCTTTCTCTATCACTATACTTTCTCTCTTCTGGTTTCCTAAAGCCCTAATCAAGGCTCTCAGATGAGGCACACAGAGACAGAAAGAAGAGAGCAGAGAGGCTCCCAGAATGTTCACTAATAGGGCAGAGGTTGGAGTCTGTCAGCTGTGGCCTTAAAGACTTTAGTGCTGTGGCTCTGACAGCACACGGCTTCTTCTGAGTAACCAGGAGACCCAAGTGCAAATACAGACGGCACTGCATGTTCACAGGCTAACTGTTAGCATCAACGCTATTTGGACGCAGCAAGGGCCCCTAGATGAATCCAAGAACAAACTAACAACATCAAACTTTTTTACCGTGAACATATAATCAGGAGCCCACTCTTCTTTTCTTTTCACTCTTGCTTTCTCCTCTCCTCCTTTCTGCAACTTATGCCTTCATCTCTTTTACCGTCTCCTCCCCCACTTGCTGTGGCTTAAGCTCAGGTAATTTGAATATGTAGATGTGAAGTATGAATGATTAATTAGGGTAATGCAGAGGGATTCAGAGTGATATACCTCTTCTATGTGGATATGGACTGACCCCAGCTGTTTTGCATAGATCTTAACCTTATACCACTAGTGTAAACTAAAGCCCATAGTGCAAAGTCTTCTTTGAATAAATGCAAATGCTAAAAAAAGGTGGAAAAAATAGACTAAATCATCAATAAAAAGCTGACTGTTATTACATGATACAGTGACAGTTTTGTCATTTTCAGCCTGCTGAACTATCCACAGACCAAATGTTCCAGTCACAGTGGGATTGTTGGGGTATGCCAGGGTCAACAAATGTGTTAGCTGATGTATTAGCCCAGCTTATAGCCTGACATTGTTACATATACGTATGTTACTCACAACGGGTCAGTGTGATCGATCATTTTCCAAGCCGACTGGTTTGATTTTCTTTCTTCTCTAATTGGACACAGGGGACACGCCAAAGGGCCTTAGATTCGCCCACACTGCCCTTTTGATGTGGTGTATCCTTGTGCACCCACAAATTACAAAAATCTAACAATGCACACATGACAGGAGTATTTAGTTTAGTTTAGTTTTTAAACAGTGAGAGACAGCAAGAAAAAACACGATTTGTGATTGTGACAGCTGTTACAACAAATAATATTCATCATTTTCCCATTAGGTCTTTCATCAAGCTCCACGAGTGGTTGGAGCGTTTTAATCATAAATAATAATGTTAATGGTTAATCTCGTCTGTGTGCTGCTGGTGCTAGAACTATTGTCATTTAGTCAAAGACAAACCTTGTGTTTGATATCTAATTTCAGACCACTGGAAAGAACTTCCCCTCTCTGTTTCAGTAGAGCTGGTGAAAAATGCACAGAAAGACTGTAATTGAAATGTAGTCCGAAAATATGTTTTTTCTGTTAAGTTGAATTTGATAGCCTCCAAACTGTGAGCACATTTACATATTTTTAATTAAATGTGTGGGCGTGTTTTTTTTTCTTGACGATCATCTAAAGCAACTTGTCACTTCCTATATTATGGTATTAACTAATTAATTTTTGCCCTGACTTGTCAGTATATATCTGTTTACTCATTATTTAGGATACACCGGTTTTGAACGTGTCTTTTCTGCCTCATGAGAAAACTTGAGTACTGCTGGACTCTGTGTGTGTGTGTGCCCTTTGGCGCCTGTGTGTTTGAACTGCATGTTCCTGTTATGTGTAGCAAATTTACATACCTCCTCTCAGCAAACATTTCTCTGCACGTCGTCTGCCCTTGACCAATCACACCTTTGCAGAGTGGTTGCCATGACAGCCTTATAGCCTCAGCCTCTGCAGAGCTGAAAAAGGTGGTCATGGATGTATGTGTGTGTGTGTATACATCTTGAATTTTTATGCTTCTGCCATAAAGGCAGTTAGCATTGATAAGGATTCAGTTTAGTCTTGTGGGTGTGCTGGTGTTCTTATCTGTGTATCTGGTAACATGGCCTAGCTGTTAAGGTGCTTGTGGAGAAGCAGCAAAGCCTCCAATCATTCTCAATCAACATCTCTTTCTGATCAACTTCAATCAGTGTCCAGCTTTGTAGAGGACATCATGCTAGGGTAACAGTCACTGATGATCTTTACTGATCTACGATGTACAGAGGAAAAGACTGGGTGTCTGTATGTGTGTATTTGCGAGCATCTATTTTGTTTTTGTATCTATTTTTGTGCATATGTTTGGCTTGTGGTTATATGTTTATCTGCATTTGTGTGTGTGTGTGTGTGCCACTGCCAGAGGCTCAGTATGGGGTGTAGAGGGGGAGACACATTTTCTTTCGTTCTATTTTTTACCCGGCTTCATAAATGTCAAACATGGGTTGAGGAAATTATGCTTGTTTAGATTATTTAGATTTATCACCGCATTCATTCCCAAAGGCCTGCAGTTTTCCCTGCTCCAGTTTGCTTCTCAGAAGGACATACTGGTGTACATTCAAGTGCTTAACACACACACACAAAGTTGCACACATAATGGAAGTCAAAAAGATGTGTTTGGTTTTCTCCCCAAAGCTGGGGGGCAAGGCATCTGAGAGACAAATCCTTAATCACATGTACATAAGTGACACGGCGTGCAACTATACTCACACACACAGGATGGTGAAGGTATGGGAAGATTGTGTGATGACTTGCAGGTCCAGTAAGTGTTACATAGGAAAGGAAGAGTACCAGAGAACGGGAGAGGTGTGGGCACAGGGGCAGTCTGGGGTCAATTAGTATTCATAAAAGACAAATGAATCCATAGCTCCGGCCTAATACCAATTACTTTTGATCACCTAATCAATTAGAGTTGGTTAGGGTTACTGTAGCTAAATAGAAAATTAACTGAGACATTCACCATTGGCGTTGAGATGACTTTTCATCACCACATCGGACATGTTAATTTCCTCATCAAGGTGGAGAATGGAAGGATATTCACCCGCCCGGTCGGAAATGCACACTCCCTGCAAACACACACACATGCAACCACAAAGTTATTAGAGGCCCTTTATTAAATATCCCTGTGGCCTCTTAATAGACAAATAGCATCTGATTCTATCAAGCAGAGTATAGAGAAAGGGAGAGCGAGGGAGGGGAGAAAATTAACGGAGTCCTCGGTGGCAGAGAGAATATGCAGCACTGAGAGACAGAGTAAATGAGTAATTCAGAACTGATTGATTGTACAAGAGAGAGTGAGAAATTGAGAATGAGAGAGAGTGCAAAAGAGGGCGAGATGCAGAGAGGAGGAGATGAATAAAAACGACCATAGATTGCAAGAGAGGGGGAAGGATTGGAAGTGAGGGGTAGAAAATGGAAGGTAAAGATGTGATAGATGGATAGTGAGAGAGAAAAATTCACATGAGAGATAGAGATGGAGTGGTAGTCACTCCCCAAACCTTTACTGGATGTTTATTAAGCTAACCCTTCTTTGTGCTGTTTCTCTGGTGTTACTGCACCTTTTTTCTATTCCCATTCCTAACCTAGTTTAAGTTCAGCCATTGCCTCGAGCTCGTGGAAGAGGAGTGGCAGCAATATCAGGTCAAGCCCGGGGAGGGGAAAAGCCCAGTGGTTAGTATTCCCGGAGTGTCGGAGGCAAAGAGACATTAGGTGAGATGGAGGGGAGACAGTGTCTGGTGGGGGCAGGGAGAGGATGTCTGGAGGAACAGGCTTTAACTTAGCTAAAACCAAACACTGGTCAACTTCTGGTGGTACTGCATGTGGCAACATTATTCTCATCAATGTTTTTGTATACTAGAGATAGAGAACAGAATGAAAATTTCATATCATGACCAAATGAACACGGTTGAAAATGTTCAAAACATTCTCATACACACACTGAAACCATTTTACCAAGTTTTAAACTGAAAACACAAATAAAATTAGCAGCACTGTGCACTTTTTCTTTGCATAAATATTAAAATAATAGCCAATACCTTATGTAAACATATGAAAATCACATGCATTAACAGTAAAGATGTTATAAAGTTATAAAGTATGTGCAATAACCCCTTGCACATTTGACATAAATACAAATTAGTCTTGTCTACTGTATAATTTAAACTTTTTTTTTACAACCAATTCAACAACTTCCAGATTTTAAATGAACAAAATATGTTGTTTGGGTGACTAAAACAAGTAACACCATGTGTAATGGGCAAAAAGAATCAGCAGATACACAATGTATACAGCAGCAGAACAATGTGGAATGAAGTCCAGTTTAACCAGAAAGACTGACTCTGATATAAATCTCTCTCTCTCCCTCTCTCTCATTCACCTCTCCCTAATAGCTGACTATGAGCATTCCCACCTAGTTTTCCAATCAGGTTTCACCACAATCAGCTCAGCCAATCAAGAAGTCACTATCACACTTTAAATCTGTTCTCTCCTCCGCTGATAGCCGTCATTTCAGTATGAATTCCTCCACCCCATTCACCTCCAGCTCACCAGATCCAGGCGCAGTCCAGCCCAGCAGAGGCCTTGCCCTCTTCTCATCAGATCCCTTCATATCTTCTCCATCCTTCAACACACCGCCACCACTGTCTTGTCTCCATCGGGGGATTTCTATGAATCTGCAGCTCCACCACCTTTTATGATTACCTTTTCGTCACGATAAGAGTCGAATCCAGTGTGTGAACTACACCATAGCTTTCGGGGGAGCTCACTTTTTTTTTCCCGGGACGGGGATTGGGAGCCAGACTGTGATTCTTATTGCTGAATCATTAATAGCTGCAAGCATATAGGCCTGGGGCTGACTATGAAAATATCAGGCATGTCTTATATTATTCTCATTATTATGATTATTATTGTTATTAGTATTATTAGTATTAGAATATGTTGCCATTTTGCTACAATTATGCTTCACACAACAGCTGTGGCTGTGTTTGAGACTTGATCTTTTCTCCGTGAGAAGGAAGAATTAGAAAGTTGTGTGACGCTGTGAGAGCCCCCACCTGCAGTAGTAGGCCTACATGTATCATGCGTAATATTCATCCAGCCAGAGGAAATGATCACAAACTGTTCACAGCGCATCGGTCGTACTAGCGACAAAACCCGTACCGGAGAGGGAGTGGAGCGGTGGACTGCTGCGGACGGTTGGTGATCATTTCCTCTGTCTGTCTGACACTCCTGATTTTACGCATGGATCCATGATGATTTAGAAATATAGAAATTAATGGCAATAAAGCATGCTGTCAATATTTTAGAGACCCCCCTAAAATATCACAAATCATGGTTTTAGGGGAGCACGATTTTTGATACTTCCTTACCTTGGCTCCCCCGTAGTTTGCACCCTGGTCTAATCGCCAAATGACTTTGCACTTTCTCAATTAATATATATTGTGTCAATAAAATATATTGTTAACTCAATCAAGTATCTAGTTGAGTTGGTAACACCGAGAGCTTTAGTTCACAAGCTATTAGCAAGTTAGGCAGACAAACCATGACTTGTTCCCTCATTTCGATTTCCTCACATCAAGCAAACCCTGCATTTGCTGTAAAGAGATTTTCTTTGATCAGGTTTTCCTCTGCCCTTTTAAAAAAAACAATATACGACCACACTTTAGACTTAGCATTCTGAGGACTAGGCTGAAAAATCTCCCAAGTGCTGTCACTGCCTTCCACCATGTTTTTATTGACACCGAACAAAACTATGTTGCGTGCTGTGTCTGGGAGCGTGTTGCTAACTTTGGTTGATGCTGGACAGTATTTACCGTTAATTTTTCAAAGCATGGTAATTGAACAGTTTTAATTAATTAATTAATTTTAAATGGTAATACTAACTGTCGTTTTTTTTTACCATGTTTTATCATTAAACCAGTAATTCATCCAAACCAGTTTCATCCCTAACTACTACTAGATGCTCATTGGTAACAAGAACAATGCAACATCTTTTTATGCCACAGAAATTGTAGTGATGAGGTCACTGAGTGAATAAAGCTTCAAAAAGCTAGCTGCTAGCGTGGCTGTGGAATCAAACAAGACCAATACTTTCTTTAATTTTTCCATGTGCTTTGGGCCTAACTATAAAAAGCTTAATCATGCTTTAGTTATCAGGAGCAGGTTTTGTTGTGAAAGGAAATTAAATACAATAACAGTGAACATTTTGCACTTTCAGAAGGAGCATTTGTATGGGTAGTTTGCAGTTTGCACATATGTTCGATATAAACACTTTGTTGTTATGTTGATAGAAAATGTAAACTGAGCCGAATTACATTTCTTGTAAAATAGAGTTTGCTGATGAAAATTAGTTGTAAATGAGCCTTTTTTAAAGCAACATGGTTGCTTATACCCACCAATTTACTTTTGATGTATTTGTGTTATCTTTGTGTGTGTCTGTGTGTTTGTGTGTGTGTGTGTGTGAGCATGTTTCTGAAATACAATGTACCCATATGTGAGTACACACTGTATGTGAGTACAGCTGGTGTATGTATGCACAGAGGTGACAATGGAGCTCGCTGCAGGTGGCTGATCATCACTTCATGTAGCCTACTATAATATGTGGATTAGATCTAATACGAAATGTGTCACACATGTAGGTGTGTGGATCACACCTATACCCAGAAATCCTCTTCATTCCTACAAATGATTTTTTCTGTGCCCTCAATGTCTTTCCCTCTCTCTATTTTGTCTCTTTCCTTCTTCTGCTCTCCGTCCCCTCCTCCCTCCGTGTCGTTGAGGCCAATGGCCGAGACAGGCTCACACGATGCAGTATTGATGTGGACGGTTAGTTAGCTCTTCCTCCACATATAGTCCTTCCTGTCTAATTAGTGTCGAAGGAGAAGAGCCTGTCGCAGTGTGTGTGTGTGTGTGTGTGTGTTTATGTACATGTGTGTCCTAGCCTTTGCACTCTTATCTCAGAGCTCTCATTAACTAGGCTTTGTTTTCCTTAGCTTCATTAGCATTCCCATGACAGCAGCTGTTACCTCAGTGCAAGGCTAAATGCTAGGCTAAATGGTAGCTGTAAGAAGTCAGTTTGTCTCTTTTCATTAACATTAGCCTGTTTACATTGTCTTAAGTGTTTGTAAGTGCAGTGACATAGCTTTCCTTAATAGCTCTTTGTCAGTGGGCCTACAGATCAAGTGTTTGCTATAGCTTTCCTGCTTTAAAATAGTGAGAGACAAATCATCTTTCCTGCAGAATATGTTAGTTCTCACCTTTGTGTGAATCCACTTTTCTGAGCCCGTGAGGAGTCCTGGCTACTCTATAAACATGAAGGCAGCATCTGCACAGACATGTTTCCTCCAGGTTTAGAACACTTTGCAGTCTCTAATATCACTCCCTGGCCAGAATGCATAGAGAAAACACAGGAAATAGGAAAGCACCAGGAGGGTAGCTGTTCCAGGGACAGACATGGGGGAGGTGGAAGCTGAGAAGGTGGAAAAATGGAAATGAATGAGCATAGCAGGAGAGGGGCGCAAGAGGTTGTTTTAGGGGTCCCAGTATATGTTCGTCATTATGATGAGGTATTCTCTGGGGAGCTTGTGGTGACTCTGGGGAGATATGTAAAGGAGACCCGGCTGTGACAGAGGAACACGTGTGCTAAGGTTGCACAGGAGCAAAGGTGGCAACTACCATCCATCTGTAATGATCACCATGTAGAAGGTGTAGCAGCGAGATGAGGTGGGAAGACTATTCAGCAGAGCTCACCATAGTCCCAGAGGAGGGGTTCAAAGGCCATCTGCTCTGCCTTTCCTCTGTCCATCCTCTCCCTCCTTCTACCACAACCACACCAAGCACCACCACCTCAAACAACGAACAGCACTGCATATTTCACATGGGTCCTTACGCCAAGCCAGCTACCAAAGGACTGTAATGTTGGTTTAGAATATTTGTCTCCATCAACTTCACTGTTTATGCTGTTTACAGTCATGGCCAAAGTTATGGGCAACCCTGCATGTCTGTCAAATAATGCACTACTTCACCCAGAAAATTATTACAAATGCTTTGGTATTCTCATGTTTATTTCTTCTGTTTGCTTTGGATCAATGGGCACCTTTTCAAAATCTTCAGAAATAATTGTCCATCTCCAGAGATCTTATATTTTCTGCATCCACTGTGTGCAACATTGTGAAGAAGTTTACAGCCCATGGTACTGCAGCTAATCTCCCTGGACGAAAGAGAATTGATGAAAGATTGCACAAAGTATTGTTCAAATAGTGGATAAAGAACCTTGATAATAAAAGACAGTTGGAGTTTGCCAAAACGTACCTGAGGAAGCGAAAATCCTCAGATGAGACTAAAATAGGGTTGTTTGGTCAAAGCACATCATTCGTTTGTTTTCAGAAAACAAAATGAGGCCTTCAAACAAAAGAACACGGTGACTACAGTCAAATATGGTGGAGATTCACTAATGTTTTGGGGTTGCTTTGCTGCTTCAGGTGCTTGATATCTTGAATGTGTGCATGGCATTATAAAATCTGAAGACTCCCCAAAAATTCTGGGGCGCAATATAGGGCCCAGTGTCAGAAAGCTGTGTCTCTGTCAGGTCACGGTCTTACAGCAGGACAATGACCCAAAGCGTGCATGCCAAAAATGGTTTAAGCACTGAAGCACTGGAGAGTTCTGAAGTAGCCAGCAATGAGTACAGATCTAAATTCCATAAAGCACCTGTGGAAAGATGTCGAAACAGCAGTTGCCTTAAGTTTTTAGATCGATGCACTACCTTCCATAATAAGTAAGATAAGTATATCTTAGATCAATATATTTTATTTTTACTTATCACGACATGCAGTATGTTAACCTTCTGATGTAGGTGGATAGGTCGAGCTACACCGAACAATAATGGGAGCAAGGTCAGGACGAGAGGTGTATACAGTCGGGTTTGTGTTTGGTATTTTTACGTACTTTACGTACTATCCATCCAGAAACACTTTATTATAGCTTTATCTTAGGAGACATTTCCGTGTCTTCTTACCTTTATAGGTAGGCTTAGTACACATTAATAAAGCTAAATGTTCACAAGGCCTCTTCAAGCTATACAACAGATACACAGCATATGTTTAAGTAGAGCTGCTCTAATGCATTTATGTTTCTTTTTGCACCGTATCCTGTCTGAAAGTAAAATATCTCCACCTCCCATAGTCAGAAGATATTAAATTTAGTCCCTCCCAATTGTATATGGCATTTAGTTTTGTGGCTATGATTATTGTTGTCACTGTGTGACTATGTATAGTATTTTTCATGTTGCATGTTGTGGTGAGAATAGCCAAAAGATCAGATAACGTGACACTGCACAGTGGTGTATCTGGAAAGCTATCGTGGCAGCAATAATCGTCTCATCAGCACAATGCTGCACTGTCTGTGTGTACATCTGTGGATTTGACTGGCCAGTGCACTGTATTGCTAGATGTCACTACTGCAGAAGTATCAACTTTTTTGCCTAGTTGCTTTTTTTTTAAAATTTTTGCTGGAGTATTTCTCCCTGACTGTTGCAACAACGCAGCGGTCTCAATGTAATGAATGTGGAGACTGAATTTTTGGGACACCATGCTATTGTCTGTTCAAATTCAGCTTTGAAACAAGGGTAAAGGAGCTCAACTAAAGAACCATAACTATCTGAAACACTGTTAGACGTCAGCGTTACTGAATGTATGAGAACCTTAGAATCAAAGAACGAGGGCCTCTTTAGATTCACCATTTTGTACCAGCCATAAAAATAACAGGGAGAAATCTGTTTTAGAAGAGACAGAGATTCTTCAGCAGACAGTAGACTCAATCATACATGATGTAATACAGCCACAACACAAGTATTTTGAGTAAGGGGCTGTTCCTATCTCTCTGTCTCCTGTCAGATGAATGTTAGTCAGGGTTTGAGAGTGGTGAGACAAATGTGAGTAATTATGCAGAAAGCTGTCATACCTTGTATCCATCCTTCCTCGTCCTCCTCTTCCTCTCCACCCCCTCCCCCCATTACTCTTTGCTCCCCAATCTCTAAACCGCCCACTAACCTTGTCTGTCAGCGGCCCAGTGCTTACATATCCTTGCAGAAGCTGAAGTGGTCATTATTCACAGCTTAGGCAATGGCTGTTTGCTGTGAAATAGCTTAAAGTGTGCTAACATGCGTTCAGAACCGTGATTAGCATAGCTATTAGCATAGCTATTTCACATGTTAACTTGTCAAAATGCACAAGCACCCCTCTCAGGACCCTACAGTCAGTCCTGACAATACACTCATTGTGAAAAGACATGCATTTCGTACTCATTCCCCTCTGAAGTGGAAATAAAGCAGAAGGAATCATTTTTCACACACATATGTAAAAAAAGAAAAAGATAAAAGACCAGAAATGCTTTTCTCTTCCCATTTCTTCTCTTTCTTCATCCCCCCTTCCACCTCAGCATCATGTATTCTTTATCTTAGTCAGTTTGGCCTTTGTGTCTACGATACATCCCCAAGGATCCATTCCCTAAATGGAAAACCCCTCTCACTGATGGATTTACAAAAACACGCACGAGCACAGTGGCAATATAATAATGTTATTTCAACAGCATGGCTAGTGACCCCTCTAAAGAGGATCCCTACTGTGGCTGTATACACATAACCTTAATGATTCCCTCATACACTACTCTCAAACACACACACACACACACACACACACACAAAGAAAGGATCTGAATAATTTACAGAGAGAGATGTCTAGCCCCTAGCATGAATAAGTAAGAGGCGGCCCACTGGCCAATTGCGCCCCTCTCACGGCTCCTCTCTGACCGCGTTCACAGTTTAATCAGCTCATAAATATTGCACTGCTTGCTTACTTGATAGTCTCACTAATTCTGTATTCAATTTTGTTTTCATTTAACTACCACTTAGTGAGTCTGTAAATTGTGGCGTTAAGAGACAGATAGGAGATACTTTTTCACATGCACATAAACAAAAGAAATATGAGGGATTGTAGATGTTTGATTCACTGTTGCTGCAATTAGATACCATTAACCTACAATATGCGGCTCTTATCTTCTGATAAGAGTATTTGTGTCCCTTTATGGTGGCTTTAAAAACTCTTTACCAAGTCTAACAAGTGCCAACTCGGCTGTTCTCTTTCTATAATTCTACGCAGAACTATTGAAGACTGGCTAGGGAGAATGACACCACCAGTACAAACACAGTTTAGTGCCAGAGCCAATTCTGAACATTACTTCCTGGCGGAGGAGTATTTAACCTTCCTAGACCCAATAAGATTAACCACATGTCCAAATAAAGTTTTCTTCACCCATCTATACATTTATACAACACTTTGTAAGGGGGGCAGTCAGTCTGATAAAACAAAACAAAATAAAGCTTATATTGACCTTGACAACAGAGTTCAGCCTTATCAAGGTTGCTGCGTCAGTCTAGTCAGCCAAACAAAGCAGAAACAGAGTTTCAACTTATTGCTTTGGAGGGTCACAGGCTGTAACCTTTGGCGTTCTTTATCTCAAATGGTCCTTATGTAATCTGGGGAAACCCTGTGTGATATTACCTATAAAGAAGGAAAATTCCTTCACACCCTCTTAGTTTTATTGCAATCTCACATTTTTTTGTGAAAATATGATTGACCAATCTACTAATTTAAGATTATTAGAGTACCAAATGGGGAAGAAGCATTAGTGGCAAAATAAGAGAAATGCTATTATGTTTCTATTATTATTACTGTTATTATTAGTAATAAAAATAATAACCAATTATTATATATATAGAGAGAGCTGTGTTGTTGAAACAGAATGGGATGTATAAAGTTACAGTTATTTGAATGTAATGTTGTGTGCATTTAATAGGTTTGCAAAATGAAAAAGCTCTAAGTCCACCCAAAGGGAGTTACCATCTCCCACAGAAAACAGTGTTCCTGAACTGCCTGAAAACAGCTCGATTGTAGTCTAGCCTTTACTTACGAGACCTGGTTCGGGTTATTCTGCTTATGTTTTGGGGTCGTGTAAGGCTGAACAAAAGCCACAGTTACTGGCTGAAGCGGCTTTGTTTTAGATCACATTTCCTTTCTTTTCAGCCCTACTCTGCTTCTGATTGACTAGTAGTCCTTAACAAGGTCCTGTGCAGGTGCAGCTCCCAACAAAGATCTAACAGAAGTGAGATGCTTCACTCTGCTACTAAAACTGAGCCTTCAACTCAAATTGTGAAACAAGGATATACGGTATGAAAAAAATATGTTGTATGAAAATTAAACCATGAAACCTGTTCTGGTACAACATCTAAACATAATTATGAACCTGAAAAAGAGCTTAAACTAACCTCTTTACCATAGCGTAACACTGCGGATTACCTAACTATGCTCAAATTACTATAACCACTTTTATAAATTTAAATAATCAAACTAATAAAAGCAAATTAAACAAATTCTGCTAACAGCTTTGCTGAAAGGCCTTCATTAAATAGCCCACAGGGGTTCTTTAACTTGATAGCAATATATTGATTTTCTTTATGCATAAAAGTTGTCTCTTTAATTAGATTGTACATTTCAAATTCAGATTAAATCTAATTTCTAAGTACTACAATACACGCAGGAGACATATTGCACTTGCACAACATAATACATTAAACAATTACAGTATTGCATAGTCAATATAATATGAGCTCGTGTGCTGGTCAATCTGTTGCACTGTCTGAAGCTTTTAGACTAAATTCGGCTGTCTTTTAAGACTTTACGTTTTTCACTATTTTACCTCAGCATTTGTCTCAGCATGTGGACCGACTGTCTCAGTTTTACTGACACCTTTCCTTAACCTCTGTATTCTGTTCCTACAAAATAGCATGGTTTGTGTAGCTGTGTTCAGGTGTGCAGACACTGCAACAACATGGCAGTACTGCAACACCAGTATGATCCTTAAAGAGCTTATCAACCATAGATGTTTGATATAGAGCTCAGCCAAGCCAGACGCAGCACTGCTGGGTATTCAACCCATGTCTATGTAGTGATGAGCAAGTACGTTTTCCCTGCTGTCTTAACTGAATTTATTATACCACTGTAACCACAAATCAGGTTTCACTTTAACTACTAGTAGCTACTTTGGTACCTTTGTGATGCCTCTTACCCGCTTGTCCCACATCCTGACCTGGCAGAGCCCGGTACTGTGTGGCATCCTGGCAGCTTAATGGTCTGGAGGGCACTCTTGCTGTAGCAGCACAGATCATAACAATTAGTCCAGACTGAGGTGGGAACTGATTGAGAGGAAGATCAACAGGGAAACAAGTTTGTTAGGTCCCTCTTTTTCTGTCTCTCTCAGCAGGGGATTCTTCTGTTGTCTTGCAGTTACCTCTGTGGCTGGTCATTTTGGTAGTAATTAAACTGTCTGTTAAAGCATTGATTCAGAAGCCCAAGGAGCTGGGAACTTCTCTTCATCCATGACTCCTTTCATAGCAGAATGCTTTGGGAGCAACTACGATGAAATACTATGATCATTCTGACTGGAGATGGGTTCTGCAGAGGGAATATCTGTATGTATGCAAGATAGCTAACACAAGATAACCACTGAGAGCGATATCGAGGCAAAAGGTATGACGAGAGAGCAGACGGAGGGTGAAGCAAAGAGAGGCAGGGAGGGAGAGGAGTATAGAAGAAGGGGAGCGGTAAAAGGAGAAAGAGAGTGAAATAGCGTAAAACGCTGAACGCGGGGTGCTGCATGTCGGCGGGTATCAGGGGGAGTATTTGGTGGCCAGGAGCCAGTATGAGTGAGATGAGGGGAGGCGAGCCTGCAGAGCCAATAAATTACGGGCCTTCAAGCCCCACTTTACATTAATGGAATGTGCAGCGCTGCTCTTTCCAGTCGGCCGCTGAGATTAAAGAGTAGGGAAATGGCTATGGACAGGCTCTCCCCGGCCTGCGCTCTCTGTGTGATATGGGGCCTTCAGACACTACAGAGAACCCTTACGGTGCATAGGCCCACGAAACAGCAACGGCTGTGCGTGGAGGTCCAGACCCAGCATTTTAGTCCGATATAGATCCCAGTAGAACCTGCAAGGTGTCTCTACCTTGTGATGTCAAGCCTTCGGCTATGGTGCAGCACAGCCAGAAAAGTGTTTTTTCAGCAATAACGGTCCTAAAATAAAAATCCTTGCTTTGTTGTTAATGTGAAATACTGTATTAAAGATCCATTTCTGGGAAAGTCAACCTGGATACAGTATGGCACTCTGAAGATTTCTTACAGATTATGTGGGATAAAGTATGTGAGTATGAGGGAATGGCTGAAGCATATCCACCTAAACCCTGCTCGCTTTCACAGCCCCTAAACCCATTACCCCACTATTCATCTCTCAATTGAACTGTGCCACCGCTGTGTCTCTGCCTGTCTCCTGGTGGTTTTAGACTTGTTTGATGGAATCAGATGCTTCTGTGAAGATTCAATTAAAATGCCGTTGCCTTTCTTAACTACTTTTCATCGCTCGCATGTCTCCTGCCAGTCTTTTAAAGTGATTACACACAATTATTTCAATTAGATGTCAGGAAGTAGTGCCATCATCATCAGACAGTAATCAGGTTGTGGTGGAGCAGTGGGAGACAGAAAGCGACAGCTCCTCTCACTCTCTTTCATTAAAGATGGAGAAGAACATTGCGTTTTTGCATCTTTTTTATTTTCCTCCCATTTTTCACATTGTGACACCCTTTTAGAAATGCGGAAAAAGACACTTTTGTACCCCCTGTAAGCGGTTCTCATCTCTGCTAATGAATGAAATCCATTTCTGGATCTCTTTCTGAGATACGGGTAAAGATGAGGGATTGAGTGAGACATAAAGGAAGTGCAGACCTCCTGTTGTCTCCTGGACAGAGTCAAATAGAGTGGGAAGAGAAAAGCGAGATCACACAGACAGCCTTCTGGCAATACTTTACAGTAGGGAGCTGTTACAATTCTGTTGTTTTGCTGAGAATTTATGTGTAAAGAATTTAAATGTAATTAAAATTGATGCTGATGTATGACATAGACACTTTAGCAATATGATTCACTTTTTTTCTTTTTAATGGAACATTATACAGCTATTTTATCTTAAAATAACAGCTTCCAAATCATTTTGATGGTACACTGACTTGTAATAAGGAGAATGGTGCGTAACACACCACCAACTATGGATCTTTAGCTAGCTATAAGAATAAGCAAGCTTTGTATTCTCAGTATGGACATCATAGCAGAGGCGAGACTGTAGAGGATGTTGACAGAGAAGGCTAAGAAAAGTTAAAGAGTGGCAGAGCAAGTCATTGCTACAAAATCCTACAAAATAAAAGCATGCAGAAAAAGGCAAAAAGGGAGCAATTTGTATTTACAACGTGTGTAAAAGGGAATTGCACTAGAGGGGCGTGAAGTCACAAAAATATTAATTCTTGCGTTATAGGGTAGCAACATTCCTACAACTTAAAGAGGTAATTTTATGTTTTCCCATCTCCTTTATTGAGTTATATCTTTTTTGTGCATTTAATAGGTTTGGAAAGAGAAAAAGCCTAAAGTCCACCCCAAAGGAAGTTCCAATCTCCCACAGAAAACACTGATCTAAACTGCTTGAAAACAGCTTGATTGTAGTCTTAACTTATCTGCTTATCTGTGTCACTATGTAACACGTGTTATAATACTTGCCAGGGCGTTGTCGAGCAGTTTACACAGGTACACCTAAGTATGAAATTAAAATATAGTTAGATATCCTCCAGGCAGTCAATGGACATAAAGTTGTTACTGCGATGTAGAGATAGTGCTCAGTTGAAACTTAATGTATGAAATATAAATTTGTTACAAATTAATAACTTATCACTTTAAAACGTCTTGCACCAGTTTAGATTGCAAAGCTGCTTCTGGTTGTTCTGCCTGTGTTTGCGGATCATGTAAGGCTGAACCGAAGCAACAGGGGTGAAGCAGCTTTGTGTTGGATCACACTACCTTGCTTGTCAGGAACCACCCTACTCTGCTCCCGATTGGCTAGTAGTCCTTTGGTACTGGGTAGGTGCAGCTCCCAACAAAGATCTAACAGAATGGAGCTGCTTCACGCGGTAGCTAAAACGGCACATTTAACACACATGGAGAAATGAGTTACTGCGGCAATGTGCAGTATGACAAAAATATGGTGTTTTTTGAAAACCATGTAAACTTATTCTGGTACAACCCCTAAATATAATTACAAACCTGAAAATTAGCATAATATGACCTCTCAGGAAACTTACTTTGTTTATGTTCTTCTATGTCAATCAGCAGAAACTCATGGGTTGAACTTCATGTGATGGGTTATAGTGGTATGTGTTTCTGTTGGAGCTCCAGTATACTGCAGAATATGTTATAGGCGCTCCCATGGGACTAAGGTATGGTAACAGACCTAGCGCAGTAGCTGCCGGAGCTCTGTGTTGTGATAACAGGGCCTTTGCAGGGGGAGACACACACAGCATAATGAATAACCCACCGCCCACTGCAGCTCATGGTGCACAAATAAACAGACATTTACACACATGTGCGCACCCACGTACAAACTCAGAAACACACTTGCGCTCACATAAAGTGCATGTGCTGCTTTAATCCCATCTTTGCCTTCTATTAATTCACACAACATCAGAATCAACAATACATGCACACATGAAGCACACACACTTTCATGAGGCAGCCCAGCCCTCTGCAGCACATGCTTGGTTGCTTAGCCGAGGCCACGCTGACTGCATGTCTTACAGCAGCATCAGTATGCTACAGGCATGGTCCTGTGTCTACACCACTCTCTTCTGCCTCCCTTCGTCCACCTCTCCTGTATGCCCTCCCTTTCAGTCCCCTGTCTTACCTCCATAACGCTCTCTATGTTTACTTGGCTCTGGTACTCCATCCATTCTTGATCTAGCCTTTTAGTGTAAAGCAGAGCAAATTTTCAGCATCCTTATCTTCTCCTTGAATTGTGTTTTCTTGTACTCATATTCCACTTCTCTCTCCACTTCATCTCTCCTTGGTCTCCCTCCTTCACCACTTCTTTGAGTCACTCTTGGCTGTGCCTTTGGGTTTTTGGGTGTAAGTGGGGAGCAGCATACTATGCTAATTATACGGTTAGGGTCCA
This sequence comes from Lepomis gibbosus, assembly GCA_029875015.1. Classification (NCBI taxonomy): domain Eukaryota; kingdom Metazoa; phylum Chordata; class Actinopteri; order Centrarchiformes; family Centrarchidae; genus Lepomis; species Lepomis gibbosus. The sequence goes on from JAPMOB010200131.1 coordinate 27,254, forward strand.
GCCATATTTTCTAATGTTGTTTTCCAGCTTCTCTTCTCTGTTGTATTGTAACCAGGGGATGGGCCCATTAATTGCCATGCTGACTGCTGTCATCATCCACACCCTCCTATGTCCGACACAGAGGGGTAGAGAGTGGTTGTTTTTGTGTGTGTGTCTCTGTGTGTGTATTGTGTTTATGTGTGTGTGTGTGGGGG
>JAPMOB010200139.1:0-16482 GCA_029875015.1 Lepomis gibbosus
CTTCTCCCTACACTGCCGCCCATAGGTTTGGCGGCGTATTTATCCGGGTTGATGTAAACGACAACTTTTTTGAAAACGATTTTGTGTGCACAATGTTATTATTGAAAACGGAGGGGGGGAAATATCCGTTTCTCTAAATACCCGGCTATGTGTAAATGTGGCCTCAGTCATTCACAAGCAAGGATGGGCCAAGGCTCACCATTTTGTGAACAACTGCATGAGCAAATAGCCCAACAGTTTAAGAACAGTGTTTCTTAACGTGCAATTGCAGGGAATATAGAGATTTCATCATCTATGGTCCATAATATCATCAAAAGATTCAGAGAATCTGGAGAAATCTCTGCACGTAAGCGGCAAATCCGAAAAGCCAACATTGAATGCCCGTGACTTTCGATCCCGCAGGATGCACTGCATTAAAAAATGACATCAATGTGCAAAGGATATTACCACATGGGCTCAGGAACACTTTAGGAAAACCATTGTCAGTTAACACAGGTCGTCGCTACATCAACAAGTTCAAGTTAAAATTCTACAATGCAAAGTGAAGGCCATATATCAACAATACCCAGAAACGCTGCTGGCTTCTCTGGGCCCAAGCTCATCTGAGATGGACTGAGACAGAGTGGAAAAGTGTGCTGTGGTCTGATTTCAAATTGTTTTTGAAAATTATGGACATCATGTCCTCCGGGCCGAAGAGGACCATCCAGATTGTTATCAGCGCTAAGTTCAAAAGCCAGCATCTGTGATGATGTGTTAGTGCCCATGGCATGGGTAACTTGCACATCTGTGAAGGCACCATCAATGCTTAAAGGTACATACCGGTTTTGGAGCAAGATATGCTGCCATTCAAGTAACATCTTTTTCAGGCACGTCCCTGTTTATTTCACCAAGCCACATTCTGCACGTGTTACAGCAGTGTGGCTTCATATTAAGAGTGCGGGTACTAGACTGGTCTGCCTCAATCCAGACCTGTCTCCTATTGACAATGTGTGGTGCATTATGAAGCGCAAAAAAACGACAAAGGAGAGCCCGGACTTTTGAGCAACTTAAGTTCTACATCAAGCAAGAATAGGAAAGAATTTCACCTACAAAGCTTCAACAATTAGTGTCCTAAGTTCCCAAACACTTAGTGAGAGTTGTTAAAAGGAAAGGTGATTTAACACAGTGGTAAACTTACCCCTGTCCCAGCTTTTTTGGTTTGCAGGTATCAAATTCAAAGTGAGTGAATATTTGCAAAAAACAAAGTTTATCAGTTTGAACATTAAATATCATGTCTTTGTGGTTCATTCAATTAAACATAGGTTGAAAAGGGTTTGCAAATCATTGTATTCTGTTTTGTGTTATTTTTATACAATGTCCCAACTTAATTGGGATTGTAAAAATATGGTATTCAAATTGATATACTTTTACTAGTCATCTCATTTTAAATGTACTTTATTTTAATATATTTTTCTACAGGATGATTTATAATTTTTTTCATCTGTGTGGTGTTACTAGGTGAAAATTCATGCAGGCCCTCGCTTCGCCTCCTACCTGACCTTCAGCCCATCAGAGGCAAAGTCCCTGCGGACAGAGTACGGTGACCTGGAGTGCTGCATGGAGGTGGTGGACAACATGCAGGAGGCTGTGGACCATATTCACAAGTATGGCAGCTCACACACAGACGTTATCGTCACAGAAAATGGTAGGTGGCCCAATGTGTTAGTGCTAGTGTTTTGTTGTTCTCTCTTTTCCTTTTTTTCCCCCTTATGTTAAACATAGTCTACCCATTTGCATTTTAAAATAGCAAACATTAATGACTCAGAAGATGCTGTCTATTATTTTGGTCATATCTTTGTACCCTGACACTTTGTTGTCAGGATGAGTGCACAGCCTCCCCGAGTGACTCCAATGTAGGGGACAGAGCCCATTTAAAATGTAGAACAGATGCTAAAACACACTTTTAAAGGCTTGTCCCCATCATAACTTTGGGTCACGTTTAAACATTTTTGTCTTTCAAGTGAGCCATCACACTGCATCTTTCTAACTCATGTTGACTGAAAGCATTCTGTGTGATGTTCAGAGTATTTTCTGACTTAAAGGCTGTGGCCATATTGCATGTGGGCACATTTCCATTTTCATGACACGTTCATTAGTCTGACAACTTCTAGGAATATCATGAAATGTTACTGGGAACTAAAGCTGTCCCATAAATGTCTTTTTACTGCTCACATATACATATGTACATATACACATCAAATTCAAAGTGAGTGAATATTTGCAAAAAACAAAGTTCATCAGTTTGAACATTAAATATCATGTCTTTGTGGTTCTTTCAATTAAACATAGGTTGAAAAGGGTTTGCAAATCATTGTATTCTGTTTTGTATTATTTTTACACAACATCCCAACTTCATTGGGATTGTAGCTGAAAAAATATGGTGTTCAAATTGATATACTTTACTAGTCATCTCATTTTAAATGTACTTTATTTTAATATATTTTTCTACAGGATGATTTATTATGATTTTTTTCATATAGTGGTGTTCGTAAGATGTATAGACTGCAACGGTAGGAACCTTATTAAGTAAAAATCTGGTACATAATAAAAAAGCATGGAAAGACTAAGGCACAAATCCTCCATAAAAGGTTAAAATACAAATATGCAGAAGATTTCACACTTTTCTTTAGGTGATCAGAAAAAAAACAGTGAGTAACATTGTAAAAATGCAATGTTCTGTTCACGTGTCTACATTGAGGATTAATCTCACTTGCAGTGGAGGATGTGCTGCTGCCATCTGGTGACCACAGGAGATACCCCCGTTAATTTAAATGTTCTTTGTGTCAGCTAATGTCAAAGCAGAAAGAGATTTATAGGAATGATAGATACATAGATAAACTGCATACAGTATAGATAGATTGGTAGATAGTTACTGTGTTTATTTACTAATACAATATTTGTATAAGTATTTACATATAAAAGACAGATAATTTTAAAGCCATATAGCAACTCAAGTATTTCTCCTGATAAAATTTAGACTTGTAGATATAGACTTGCTCACATCATTCTGTCCAAGATGATAAAAATGAGATGTGGATTGTGTTTTGAGGTGAAAGTTCACATGGTATAAGAGCTTGTAGCACTGGGTGTGTACTAACATGACACTGGCAGAGGTATTTGTGATTGCAGTGGCAGCAATGAATACCTGTTATTTTGTAATGAAATCCTCACAACTTTCTTTCTGCTTTTGCTCTTATTTGGTGCATTAATGCATAATAACTCAATTTCTATGGCATAACCACGATAAATAGTTAACACATACATCATGTTAATGCCTAAAAGGTTGTTCGATCAGAGATAAAACATTGTGAACTGGTAGCACCAATAATCTGTCTTTCTCTTACAGAGCACACCGCGGAGCAGTTCCTGCAGCAGCTGGACAGCGCCTGTGTTTTCTGGAATGCAAGCTCACGTTTTGCAGATGGCTACCGCTTTGGACTGGGTATGTCCATATCATCTGGCTTTTTTTGCCGCTGATCCTGTGAAATCTTTTTCAACACCCTACATGTTCTTGGTCACATTCATTTGGTGTTCTCTCTCAGAGAACTGCACACTTTTAATATGTGCCCACTTTTAACACATGATATGATGGTTGCCATTCTGACTTGCTGTCTTTCCTCTGTATTTGGTTTTGTTTCTAGGAGCAGAGGTAGGTATTAGCACGGCTCGTATCCACGCCCGTGGCCCTGTGGGCCTGGAGGGGCTGCTCACCACCAAGTGGGTTCTGAGAGGTGACGGGCACACAGTAGCTGACTTCTCTGAGAATGGTACGATGAAGTACCTCCACGAAAACCAGCCTGTCGGACAACCTCTTGCTGGGCTGAGGGACAGCAACTAGACTTTAACGCTCGCTTGGCTTTAGCATTGGTCAGTATGGTTTGCATTGCCCACCAGCAACTGGATATTGGCTGATGTCACTGGTTTTAAACGTCTAAAGCACACAGCATGGAGAGAGACGCTTTACACACCAATGGTCCATTCTATCACCACAACCAGAAAGCTGTGCCTGTTACGACTATACTGTTCTCGTACTAAGAGTTTATAAATGCGTTAAATTCTACCTCATTCTACCTTCTGATACTTTTTATATGAGTTACATAAGACACCCTCATAGGATCCTGTAGGAGGTATGATATGGTGGTTACAAAACATAATACCTTCTCAATAAATTGGGGAAACTGTGAGCAAGAAGGGAGTTTAACAAAGATTACTTTAAGACACAAGTAAACATAAGTACACAATTGATATCAAAGGACAGTGAAGGGCTAGCTACAAAGGTTCATACTGATTGTGATCTAAGTGCTGTTGTTGTTCATTTAACATAAGTTTTGTTTGTTTTGTTTTTTCTTCTTCCTGTTCCAGGTTGAATTTTCTGTATGTCTCAGAATGTACAGCTATTTTGAATAGATGAGGTGCTGGTGTAGGTAATATCAGACATGAACTAATGCCACACGTTGGCATTCAATAGTAGAACCTTTTACTTTATTTAAGTTTAACCAAATCATGGTGTGTAACAGATTTGAACATGTCCTGTATTGGGGCTTAATTACATGATTACAATGTATAGTATGACAAACATACAAAAGTATCTGAAATTGACCCCCTTTGTTTTAAAGCAGTGTACTCCAGCTTGTATGCATCCATTGTATTTACCTTTTTTTTTATTTTATTTATTTGATCATTGTTACAAGTTGTGCTCATTTTTCCATGCTTTGTTGCTTTCCTTCTTGTTCCTAGTGGCGCCCAAAGCCTCTGTCAGAACAGGAACAGTAATTGACAAGCTGCCTCCTTCAAGCTGGAGGGGAGAACACGACTGCTTTTAAATTACGCTCTGTAACATTCCAGCCTCTGAGCTCCTATCTGATGTCTTGCAATGCACACTTAAGGATTGGTTTGGGTTGTTTAATAGTATTGTAGAATTTTAAAAAAGTTGAAAATAATATTTTTTGTATATGCTTCATTCTTTCTTTGATTTTTGTAGTTGAAATGTTGAGGATTTATACACGTATGTTCTTCTCTGTCCTGGCACTAGTGTTTCTACTTTCACAAAGAACACAAATTAATGGGAAAAAAAGTCGTACTGATCTGAAAACAGATGTCTAAAAAGGCCTTTTTAATGTTGCCCATAGGGGAATTACGCATTGCTGGAAGTGGGGCAAGGAAGATGGAAGACAATACTATAGAGGTTTAATTATCCAGCCATCAGAAATGAAAAGAGGGAGAAGGAGAACTGAGACTAATAATGGAATCACAGGCTTAAGTTCTGGGTTTCTCTGTTTCTTTCGTTTTCTTTCTCTTTTCTAGCATCTAAAGAATTCATTCTCCAAAACGCACTACTTACCCTTCAATCAGCTTCCCATCACAAAGTCCAAAGGGTTCAGAGATGAATAGGCAGACAAAACTCGGATCTCACTCTTCTGTCCTTTTTATGTGTGAAGTGATTGAAAATCTCATCTAAATGACTTGAGGTAGAAAAAGAACAATCCAGGGACATTGAATATTGCCTGTCTGATGCATAGAATTGTATTTTACAGTATTGCATGCATCAAAATTGTTTGATACAGTAACAGTAGCTATTCGGGCATAAGTGCGTATACCCAGTTGCTGCATTAACCAGTTTCCTACTTAATACATAATAACAGCACACTGAGGAGCATTTTGTTGTGAATATGGGGGCCTCCGTTGCCAGGTTACTGATTGAAATATCTTTGTTTTATTTTAAAGCAGATTTTGCGGTGAAATAATCATATCTTGGCAATAAACCGCCACCCTGTAAGTCAGATTCTCAAAATTCCCAGCTAAACAGCAGAGAAATAAGAGAAAATTGCTAGGGCCATTTTTCTTGAAATCCTGGACAAATAAGAAAAAAAACTGATCCCAGTTGAGACAGACCATGTCAATAAGAAATATATTTTGTTTGTCTTTGATCACCCTAGTTCTCTCCTCAACTGATGTACCAACTTTATTTCTTTTAACTTTAAACTGAACTCAGTGCAGACTTCAATAATGTACAAACTGTTGTAGAACTCAACAGTAGGTTTTGCAGCGTGACTGAACTGAAAATATAAGCCTGTTTGAAGAGGTTTCAGGTTATTTGCCTTTACTGATCTTTTTATGTGAAGTTTGCAAGGTTATTACCATAAACTTTAAGCACAAATGACCATAGACTTGTTTTCTGTAAGTATGTAAGTGCTTACTTCCTGAATTTGGTTTATATACGAAACTATTGCCCCTTCATGACCCCAAATTAACTTTCAGTTATGGCTGAAACCTGGCAGCCTGTACATTTTCTCTGATCTCTTATCTGACATTACCCCCAGACCCCAGCTGATCAGATCCCATGTTACACCCTGTTGATGTTGTGTTGTCTGCTGGGTATTGTTGTCCACAGATATAAAAAGGATGATGAGGGCAAATCACTGGACTTGTACAGCAAAGCTGACAGTCCTTTAATTGGACATTACTCAAGGCCAAAACTCATATTTCTTGTTGTGCTTGATCTTAAGAGACTCTCAAATGCACTCCCCGCTGGGCTTCAATTTTTTTTGAATCAATAATTAATGGTCAGTTATTTATTCATGTGTATCGTTGCCAATTACGCAGCGTCTAATTAACAATTTCAATAATTGATATTTTTTTCTGAAAGGGTTCAGTATCTTGGGCTGATGAAAAATGTATGAGCGGGGATGTGGACTGGGTTTTGTTTTTTGTTCTGAGAGAGCTTGATGCTCGGGGCTAGTACCAGGCCACTTTGACTCCAACTCTTTGAGTTGGCGCTGGCCCTGTGATGTGGATCTAATATGGGCATCTTTCATGGACCCAACGCGCTTACTCTGTACCATGTGATCTCATAAAGACTCCTACATGCTCATCCTCAGATACCCTTTTTTGGTCTTTAATATCAAACTTCAAAGAATAAGCTTCTGTTTCCTTGATAATTTTTCTTTGTGTATGTAGAATGACGATATCCCAGCAAACTGTAGAAACTCTTGGTCTTACTAGGACCTCAGTGGTTACACTTCTAAATCTTACTCTGTGGCCTGATGAAACTAAAGTTCAATCACCATACTAAAGAGAAAAATATTCCTCAGATTTATGAGAAGCCATATCCCCTGATCTTTTTTATAGTGACAGCTGTAGTAGTCAATAGAAAATGAACAAAGGCTCCCTTTAGCTGACTTTCATCAAGTTTTCGTTTATTGTGATTCCAGTAGGACAAGAGGTTGGGGACCATTGAGGCAAACCCTTTTGCTATGGGACGACCAAAGCAAAAAAGATCATCACTATTTATTGTGAGCATTGCTTGAGCACTGAGTTGGGAAGGAACTTAACCCAACAATGCGAAGCAACCCAACAAAACCGGAACCCAACATCAGACAGACCAAAACCCCCATCATTAAATGTATAATTTCAGGTTTGGACACAACAGCGTTGAGACCACACTGAAACAGTGCTGGCATTAGGGGAACAAGAGGGTGGAAAGGTTAACGTGGGGCTCAGTAAGTTTAAAAAAGCTGGGAATCAGTTGCTCTCAGTGACACGTCTCAGAGATCCAAAGGTTGGGCTGGCGCTTCCCCACTCGCTGTGCCTCCTATACTCTCCAGGATGCAAGAAGTACTGGCGTCCCCTGTAATTGGGGTGTTCATGCAGAATCCAGTAGCCCTCAATGACATTGACAGAGGAGATGTCACGGGTGTGGAAACGCTCATTCAGATCTGGGCAGTCTTCCATTAGCTCCAGATTCTGGCCTGCAAAGTCAGACCGCTCAAAGATCTTCATCCTGTAGTTCCCGGTATACTAGAGAAGAAATGATGAGAGACTAAGATGATGCTGCTATATAATCTAAGCATTTGTTCAACTTTATTTTATCACAGTCAAGTAGAACAATGAGCAATTTGATAAACTTTTTTTCTTACTAAACTTTTCCTGATCCAATGACTCAGTTTATTTTTACTACAGTTATAGGTCAAGCCAAAAAGAGATGTTTCAAAATAGCTGCAGGTACTGGCACGGAGTGGTAAAATCAGTAGGACTAGGCTTGAGAACTAAATGATCCTAAAATGGCACTTCTTCAGAAGACCTTTCAGTGAGAACATTGCTGCAAACAGAGTAGGGCATCAGTTAAAACTCACAGGTGGCACCATACGGCAGGAGCGGATACAGTCATTGAAGCCTGCCCAGCGCTGGTAGTCCGGGTACTCGCCCTTGTGCAGCATGTACTGGTACCCACCATAATTGGGCTTCTCGTAGGCCACCCAACAACCGCTCTCCACTCTTATCGAGTTGCAGCGGCTGAAGTGGCTTTGCATCTCAGGACAGTCACTGCTGCACTCATAGTGACGACCCTGGAAATTCCTGTCTTCGTAGAAGATAATCTGCACATGATGGATGAGTGGACATTATCACCACAGCACTATGCCAAAGACAAACTAATATACACTTTATATGTATGATTAGTTCTGTTGTCCGGCTCCCGTTTAAGACTCTTAAACAATATAACTTTTAGTTTGCAGGATTTTCATCACCATACTTTTGGTATTCTGAGCCAGGTTTGCAAATTAGCTTCATTCAGCAAATTTCTTGTTATTGAATAATTGTAAGTTAGGAATTTTGAAATAGATAAGGGAGTACGAAAACATTTCCCAAATGATATACTAGAAGTAAAGTTAAATAAAATATAGAGAAAAAGTCTTGGCCTATTTTTACAGGAATTAAGGAATTAACTTGACAGAGTTGGATTAATTGCATTTTTATTTATTATCAGATGACAAAGGCATACATTAACTATAGTTATAACTATCTAAGTCTTATTTTGCATGTTGTTTAATTTCATTAGTTCCAAAATTTACCACAAATTTCTAGCATTTTCTAACATCTCTGCATATGTTTTGAAAACATGGTAAACCTTAGAACTACTGACCGTAACGCTTCTACCCACAAAAACTTGAGTTAACATTCAATGAAGGTCTTAAGCATTTTTTGTGTGAGTGTTTGCAGCATTTATCAGTTCAACTGCCATTTTAGATTCAAATGATCAATATATCACATATCAAACATTTGAGCTGCTTTTACTAAATAGATTTTAAATTGCACGCTTACCTTGCCCATTGTAACTGTGTTAAGTTCACACCAGACCAGACATCGGGCTGTACCAGACCTCTTTATAGACCCTGCTGGGATCAGGGCTTTGCAAAAGTGAAACAAAGCTTTGTCGTGTCAGCAATGTACGCTCTATAGACTGCAAAACACTATACTGTTGGACTGGTGAGCTGCAGCAGCCCCTTTGTCTCTGTCAAATCTCTGTCTGTCTATGGAAAATACTGTCCAACTGCACTTTCTCAGAGCGTTACAATAAGAGTTGCAACATCTGCCTTTATTGGCGTGAATGACAGAAATCTACACGCAGACTGTGAACATAGGCAGGGTAGCAAAGAGAAAAGGTTTGGTTTCTTTCAATAGGTATTTCACAGTGACATAGATCATTAAGCAGCAGCAAGCATCTAACGGTTAAAGATTTACGCTAAGCAGGAAGCAAATGTGCTGCTTGACCAAAGAGTGTTATTGTGTTGCATGGATTTGTTGAAATAAGCTCACAAAGGACATTGTTTGTTGAAAATCAAGTGTTTAATTTGAGTTGTGCATAGTTTACATGAGAGTCCTCATCCTCCTGAATGAGCCCACCATGGGGTTGTGGCAGCCCCATTCACCACAGGCCCTGTACTCTCCAGGGCGCAGGAAATACTGGCGTCCCCTGTAGTTAGGGTGCTCGTAGAAGATCCAGAAACCATCCATGATGTTACAAGAGTAAATGTCACGGTAGTGGAAGCGTTCATACACGTTGGGGCAGTCATCCATGAACTCCATCATGTGTCCCATCATGTCTGGCCTGTTGTAGATCCTCATCTTGTAGGATCCTCTATACTGTATTTGACAGAAACCAGAACATGATTATTATGCTATTTGGTAGAGAGCACTTTGGTAGAGCTTTCTGCCCTGAGCTTATTTCGTATTTCTTCAACTTTGAATTCCACCAAGTATTTGGGCTACTTGGTTTCTTTAAGTAAATAACTACCAGTGAAAATGAGCAACAACTCTTCTGCAGCATGACAGAATTAGATTTTTTCCCCTCCCCAAATGCCAGAATCACTCAATGTGACTAAGAGAATTAGAATGAAGGCACCAAGTCTTATGGGGGTGTATTATATTCCTTTTAAAGGCTGACTGTGTCTCCTTGTGGGCCTTCCAACAGAGACTTTAATGCTATGACCTGCCTGAGTATCTGTAAATGACATCAAAAGGCTAGTGATTGACATCCATTTCTAAAACAGCATTTGATGTACAAGGTGAGCGGTGGGGGTTGGCGGGACTACCACTTCTATCTGTTTGATTGACTTACAGGGGCGAACATCTGGCAGGAGCGGATGCAGTTGTTGAAGCCCATCCAGGTGTGGTAGTCAGAGTACTCGCCAGGGCCAAGGATGTACTGGTAACCCATGTAGTGAGGCTTCTCATAGGCCACCCAGTGACCACCGCTGACACGGATGGAGTTGCAGCAGTTGAAATACCTGTAGGTGTCCATGCAATCATTGGTGCACTCCCAGTGGCGGCCCTGGAAGTTGCGGCCTTCGTAAAAGATAATCTTGGAAAAAAGAGAGAGAAGCATGTATCACTTAAGTTAATGTTAGGTGTGTACATTTACTAGTTGCAATACTCATGAATGCACTGTAGGGGACACTGCTCTCCCTTAAACAAAATTGCTTTTTCACGAGTCCTTTGAGTGTACAAGCCTCTCCAGTCTGCTGTTCTTGTATATTATTTTCTGTGCTTGACAGGTGAAAATCAAGGCAATTGAAAGTTGTGTTATAGCTGACTTTTATTTAAAGAGCAACTCATTGTATGCTCGCCCAATCTGAACACTGTCAACTTCTCAAAATTAAGGAGCCAGAAATTGTTGCTGTCATACAGATGCAACGGATATGTCATCTATGGATGCCACGTAATTGTTGATCTCCACAGAGGCTTCCCTTTTAAACACCTATATGTGTGTTTTTCCCTCAAAAATAAGTCATTCTGTTTTTTTGTAGTTATCTTTACACAAATGACTACTTTGCATGCTCTCTTCCCCTCTGCTGCATTTTCTATATTTGACACATGTTCCCAAATCATGCCATCTTCCTTCTCCACCTCCTTGTCAAAGCTTTTGCCATATTGCATGTGAGCTCACCTTTCCCATGGTCGCAGGACTGTGGATGTTTTGCGCACCATGGGCACACTTACAGGTCCTTTTATACTCTCCCACTGATGATGAGGCCTCTGACACGTCAGGGACTACTACTCTTTACCTTTTCAGACTACTGTTCCCTTTTGTCTGACAGCCCGCGGGTAACTTATCTGTCTGCTAGAGTTTACCTATAGAATTGACAAGCCCCCCTGCCAAAAACGAACACCACACAATGCTATATGCTATTCTGTGTTTGTATGACCCTTGTTCCGCCATGACCTTGTGATGCAGCCTTTTGAAATGTCACACAAAGGCCCTTTAGGTATGTGCCCCCCAACAACAAAGCCTTTAAAGTGTACAGTGGGTTAGGTCATTTTTGGGGGGCTCTCTCTAAAACAGTACTTAACCATGTCAGGATTTTCATTTCATGTCTTGGTTGCGTGGAAAATTGTAACATAGTTACCTTTCATTCAGTCCCAGTTGAAGTGAATTTGGATTGTTATGTTCCCTAAGTGGTACAGGTCACAATGTAATTGTTATTCAATTCCTGTTAAAGTAAAGTGGTGTTGATACTGTGGACTGAGTCAAGCTTTTGTGTTGATGTAATCTACAGTGATCTGTTGTCTCTTGCTTGCTTCCATAGCCTGCAGTTGTACTATGATGCCAGACGGGACTGGTCTGTTTGCAGATGTACCGACAGAACTGCGTAGTGTGTTTGTGTGTGTGTGTGATATAAAAGGCGGGGTTTGGGGCATCTGTGTGGTTGAGTCTTTGTATAAAATGATAGATGTTTGGACTTGTGTCTTTGGCTTGTACGCATAGCCCAGAGCTGAAGGGGAAAAGGCCAGAATGAGTTGCAGCCATGCATTGTGTTCCCAAAGCCCAGCTGATGCCAGAAAGGTCAGTCTCATCCTTTAGCCTTTCATCAGGATAAAGGGCTCGTGCCCCCTCTCCACTTTGTGTGCTTTTTGCAGCTTCAGTTGTGTAAAAAGGCAAATGTTTTCAGAAAGCACAATAGCCATTATGTTCCTGGGGGGAAAAACTGCTACTGTGGTAGTATATCCGGAGCCATACGACACTGTTTCAGTGTTAAGGAACAGCGTTGATAAGCTTTTGCTCCTTTGATCATTCATTGACTCGAAACTCTCATAGGCTTCAATATCTTTCATGTTTGAAGCTGCACTCTTTTTCTATGACATAAGTAGATCATTGATATCCTTTCATCACAGTGTGCAGCGTAATTGTGGCAGATTATCAGATGGGATGTTGTTTTGTTTTGTGAGTTTCTCAAGCAAATATTTACTCCGGGAGGAAAGGTTTTATCAGAACATATAAGAAACAAATGTTTAGATTTTCCTCATATGTTGATTCATAGATTAATGATTTCTTTCATCATGCCTATTAAACGTAAAATCCTTGTACACAGTCTTGATGCAAGAGGGCAGCAGAATGACAGGGAAATCATACTCTGGCTGGAAAGCGCTTTTTCAAGCTCTGCGTGAAACAGTGGCAAGCATTCACTTTTCTGAGGTGTCTTTGAGTGGGACTCTAGTAGCTCCAAGGCTGCTGCTCAGCGTGACCTGTAACCTTTGTATAGAGGGAAGAACGTAACTGTGGTGCAATACAATGTCTAAACCAAGAACAAAAACTACCACTGCTGTCATTGTCATTGTTCTCATTTTCATCACTGAGGAACATCAGCTAACCCTAACTCATTAGTCGGGACCTTGGCTCTCTCCACATCTCTGTGGCGTCCAGAGGGGAACATTGTTTCACAGGCTCTCAAATGATCATCTTTAGCTGTGCTACAAGACATCTCCTCCCCACCCTGAAGGGAAAGTAACATCACAGAGGCCCTTGCCTGCTTTCTCAGTTCCCCCTGGAGGAGAAGAAAGCTACCCGCTGTGGAGCATTCCACTCTTCATCTCAGAATGACGGAAGAAAAGGAAAGGAGAAGGGAACAGAGTGTGGGGCTAGATTTGCAGCTCCATTGTGTCCGAGGATCTCAATGTGCAATCTGTGTAATCGAGTGGGAGATGACGACACTATTAGCCCGCCGAATGACTGTCAGTTGGGGACCTCTGTGATTGATGTGCACCCCACAGAGATAGGAGAAACTTTGACAGATAGCAATCCCTGCACTAGTTAACTTGCAACCTTTTTCATCTATCTGGCTTCTAAAAGAAAAACCCATTCGTGTAGCTGATACCTAATTAGAATGTGAATGTGCAATTCACTCAGTAAAACATATTTCAGGTCATGGGAGACTTCTTTCAAATAAAAACAAAGTGTGGTCCCTTTCCAAACCATGGTGTCTCTGACTCCGCTGTATACAATAAGCCTAACCCCTAAAATGTTGTTGGGAGAGATAGGAGAGCAGCCGCGCTTGCAGTGCCTCCAATGTGCTCTTTTACTGAACAGTCATTACAAAAACAGTGTAGTACTGAGGTGTAAACAAGGGGTCTATGTGAGTTTTGCTCCTGAGAACTGGCTAATCTGGTGCTGAAAATGTGGTATGATCGGAAAGCGTTCGCCAAAAAGCCTCCCACGTCGGGAGTAGAATGAGGACCTCTGTTTTGCTGAGAGATCATCCTCTCCATTCTTTCTGTCAGAAAATCTCCAGGCATCCTCCCTCTCTTGTCACTGCCAGCGCACAGGCTCTATCGGGATTGCCAGACGCAGGATCCACTATGAGCCTGTGCCAGGGCCAGGATTTACCGCGATGCGTCTGATGTGCTCCATCTTTTTGCTGGGGGATAATTAAAAGAGGAAATGGTGTTGGAAGAACAGAGTGGAAAAGCAGGAGGAGGGGGCTTGGACCGAGCAAATGGATGCAGCTGTCAATTATGTTGAGTTGTTGATATGCTGTTTGTTTTCCGCTCTTTGAGATTTTGTGTTGAACCGTTTCCCCATCAGGTTTTAAATGTAAAGTTTCTGGTAAAATCTCCACTTCATATGTGTAGTAAAAAAAATTTAGGTTAATGAAGAACTACTCTTAGCAATGAAATCACCAAAAATATTTTCTCTTAGTTTGAATTTGATGGCCTGCAGGTGATCATTTAGGTGCAACAGTGAAAGAGACATCATCCTTAAAGAAAAATTCACAAACATCTACTCATCTACTGTACATCTAAGATTATACCTGCTTTATAACCTGGGAGAAGATCTCTCTTAGGACTGCTATACTAGTTCCACGTTTGCAATAAAGTTATACCAAATTGGCTTTAAAATATCACAAATTTAAACAACATAATATTTTGTCTTCAGAATTAAAGTCAAAGTTGAATTGAAGTCTTTTGCAGCAACCAGTTTCTTGTTTATGGTGGATTTTTCTTCATGTCAGGACAAGCTGTCTTTGAGCAAACCTGGACTGTTCAAATCATTCAAGCGTCTTCTTTATTTGACTACATCGATTTGAGATGCTCCACCATACAGCATGACCCAAACTCTGAGAAAAGCAGGACAACTCCTCAGTCTCTCAGCAGACACACCAAGGGGAGTTGTGGCTTTTAGTTGCTCTCACTCCTCATCTCCACACTCTGTTTTGACGTGGCGTGTCTCGCATGCCCCAAAGCTTTAAAGGTTTAAAGAGCAACTTTTCACCCTGTAATCCAGGTGCCTTTCAAACAAGTCACGCTGTTTACTGACACATGACAAAAAAGTTCAACCCCTTCTCATCTCTCTGCTTACAAGACTGTAACTCACCTCAGAGCCTGGTAGTCATTCCTCCAGAGCGCCCTGAACAAACAGAGCCTCGGCGAGAAGGGGCCCCTGCCTTTCACCACTCACTAAATTTGTAATCAGATGTGATGCTGTTGTTCACTTCTTCAAATTTGTCATCAAAGCAAATGTGTTCTGACAACAGCTAGTGACATGTGCACCAGAGGAGAGGCAGCAAATCAGCTTTTTCACACCGCATATCAATTATTGATCATTTTACTGCCCCCCCCAACCCCCCCTCCCCGCTACCCCAGCAAGTAGACACCTTGTGATAATGAAATACATCAATTTAAAAAATAAATAATAAACTGGGGTCGGCTCCATTGTGACAAAGCCTTAAGAGCTTGATTGACTGCCTGCACATTTTCCTCATTGGCAGTCAGGCAGATCAAAGGAGGGTTCCTCTTATTGCCCAAGGCCACTTGCAATTTATTTAGAGGAGCAGTGCTGCTGTCCCAGCAGGTAACATTATTGGGCAGAGACACTCAGGATAATCATAGCTTTGAGGTGCCTCTCAAATCCCACCTCTGCTGACTCTATCATGCATGCGCCAAAAATACATGCATATGATTTACAAAAATCCTTGCTTATTATACTAAATTAAGCAGAAGATAAGACTACATTAATGTCCTTGCATGGAATATCCAGTTGCTCAAAGGCAGTGACCTTAGCTGCCCTAAATATGTTAGGTTATATTATTTTTGTCTAAACATGCCAAGATGTTTTTAACTTCAGCTTGGATTACTGGATTATTTGAAATTATTTATTTTTTATATTATATTTTATATGTTTCTCTAATAAAAAAAATGTTAAAGCTATTAAACAAAACATTAAAGCATTTTTTAACCTAACAATTTACAGTTTTCTCACAGGGGAAAATATTCCGTGATGTGGCATGAAATGATAATGTTTTCAGCACAGAATTATGTACAATAAATATGATTGATTGAAGGAAGTAATCATCTGATGGGATGAACACATGGAAGACCAAAAGTTTGATGCTACCGAGTAAGTTAAAAGTCTATGCTAAAAATGTTGTTTGTAGTTCATGGCACACCCTAAAAATGTTACTTGGATTTCCACTTTTTCAAAGGCCTTTCCTGTGCACCACATGAATAATACAGAACAGAGAGCATAATAACGGGATGCGTTTTTTTTTGTTGTCCAGACCCAATCGTTTGCTTATGAGCACACAGTTTAAAATGATATAAGTATTAGATCACTTTCCCATAAGACCCAGTTAAAACAAACTATTGTAATTATAACCAGATTTATTGTCCAAGCATTTTATATCGCCTTTTGCGACTTGGCTACCAGAAACATTTAAGTTCTTAAAATCCACAAGAGATTCAGTTTCATCAGATTAAGAGATATTACTGTCAGCCTAACAAAATGAACCAAAGAAAGTCAAGATGTATTTTAATTGTTTTGTGTGTGTGTGTGTGTGTGTGTGTGTGTGTGTGTGTGTGTGTGTGTGTGTGTGTGTGTGTGTGTGTGTGTGT